>WNGS01025907.1:0-13857 GCA_020271785.1 Procambarus virginalis | reverse complement strand
CATGCCACAACACTGTTGTACTAACACCGTCATGCCAAACATGTTGTACTAAGCGTCATGCCACAACACTGTTGTACTAACGCCGTCATGCCACAACACTGTTGTACTAACGCCGTCATGCCACAACACTGTTGTACTAACGCCGTCATGCCACAACACTGTTGTACTAACGCCGTCATGCCACAACACTGTTGTACTAACGCCGTCATGCCACAACACTGTTGTACTAACGCCGTCATGCCACAACACTGTTGTACTAACGCCGTCATGCCACAACACTGTTGTACTAACGCCGTCATGCCACAACACTGTTGTACTAACGCCGTCATGCCACAACACTGTTGTACTAACGCTGTCATGCCACAACACTGTTGAAGGGAAAGGAACTATCGGGGGGAAAGCGCCAAGCCATTACGACTGTATAGCACTGGGAAGGGGTCAGGAGAAGGATTTGGGATGGGACGGGGGGAAGGAATGGTGCCCAACCACTTGGACGGTCGGGGATTGAACGTCGACTTGCATGAAACGAGACCGTCGCTCTTGTACTAACACACTGTCATGCAACAACACTGTTGAACTAACAAACACTGTCATGCCAATCACTGTTATACTGACAAAAACAATCATGCAACAACACTGTTGTACTAACAAACACTGTCATGCCAATCACTGTTAAACTGACAAAAACAATCATGCAACAACACTGTTGTACTAACAAACACTGTCATGCCAATCACTGTTAAACTGACAAAAACAATCATGCAACAACACTGTTGTACTAACAAACACTGTCATGCCAATCACTGTTAACTGACAAAAACAATCATGCAACAACACTGTTGTACTAACACGGTCATGCCATAACACTGTTCTACTGACAAACACTGTCATGCTAAAACTCTGTTGTGCTAACACTGTTGTACTAACACACTGTCATGCAAAAGCTATATTGTACTAACAAACACTGTCATGCCACAATTCTGTTGAACTAACAAATACTCTCATGCCACAACACAGTCATGCCATGCAAACTGTCCGCCACAGCCGCCCGCCGCCACTGTCCGCCACAGCAGCCCGCCGCCACTGTCATGCCACAACACTGTTGTACAAACACAGTCATGCCACAACACTGTTGTACTAGCACAGTCATGCCACAACACTGTTGTACTAGCACAGTCATGCCACAACACTGTTGTACTAACAAACACAGTCATGCTACATGTTGTACTAACAAACACAGTCATGCCACAACATTGTTGTACTAACAAAAACAGTCATGCCTCAACACTGTTGTCCTAACAAACACTGTCATGCCAAAACACTGTTGAAATAACACTGCCATGCCAAATCACTGTTATACTGACAAACACAGTCACGCCAAAACACTGTTGTACTAACACAGTCATGCCACAACACTGTTGTACTAACAAACACAGTCAACACTGTTGAAATAACACTGTCATGCCACATCACAGTTGTACTGAGAAACACTGACATGCCACAACGCTGTTGTGGCGGCTGTGGCTTACAGTGGCGGCGGGCGGATGTGGCGGACAGTGGCGTCGGGCGGCTGTGGCGGACAGTGGCGGCGGGCGGCTGTGGCGGACAGTGGCGGCGGGCGGCTGTGGCTGACAGTGGCGGCGGGCGGCTGTGGCGGACAGTGGCGGCGGGCGGCTGTGGCGGACAGTGGCGGCGGGCGGCTGTGGCGGACAGTGGCGGCGGGCGGCTGTGGCGGACAGTGGCGGCGGGCGGCTGTGGCGGACAGTGGCGGCGGGCGGCTGTGGCGGACAGTGGCGGCGGGCGGCTGTGGCGGACAGTGGCGGCGGGCGGCTGTGGCGGACAGTGGCGGCGGGCGGCTGTGGCGGACAGTGGCGGCGGGCGGCTGTGGCGGACAGTGGCGGCGGGCGGCTGTGGCGGACAGTGGCGGCGGGCGGCTGTGGCGGACAGTGGCGGCGGGCGGCTGTGGCGGACAGTCGCGGCGGGCGGCTGTGGCGGACAGTCGCGGCGGGCGGCTGTGACGGACAGTCGCGGCGGGCGGCTGTGGCGGACAGTGGCGGCGGGCGGCTGTGGCGGACAGTGGCGGCGGGCGGCTGTGGCGGACAGTGGCGGCGGGTGGCTGTGGCGGCTGTGGCGGACAGTGGCGGCGGGCGGCTGTGGCGGACAGTGGCGGCGGGCGGCTGTGGCGGACAGTGGCGGCGGGCGGCTGTGGCGGACAGTGGCGGCGGGCGGCTGTGGCGGACAGTGGCGGCGGGCGGCTGTGGCGGACAGTGGCGGCGGGCGGCTGTGGCGGACAGTGGCGGCGGGCGGCTGTGGCGGACAGTGGCGGCGGGCGGCTGTGGCGGACAGTGGCGGCGGGCGGCTGTGGCGGACAGTGGCGGCGGGCGGCTGTGGCGGACAGTGGCGGCGGGCGGCTGTGGCGGACAGTGGCGGACAGTGGCGGCGGGCGGCTGTGGCGGACAGTGGCGGCGGGCGGCTGTGGCGGCTGTGGCGGACAGTGGCGGCGGGCGGCTGTGGCGGACAGTGGCGGCGGGCGGCTGTGGCGGACAGTGGCGGCGGGCGGCTGTGGCGGACAGTGGCGGCGGGCGGCTGTGGCGGACAGTGGCGGCGGGCGGCTGTGGCGGACAGTGGCGGCGGGCGGCTGTGGCGGACAGTGGCGGCGGGCGGCTGTGGCGGACAGTGGCGGCTGGCGGCTGTGGCGGACAGTGGCGGCGGGCGGCTGTGGCGGACAGTGGCGGCGGGCGGCTGTGGCGGACAGTGGCGGCGGGCGGCTGTGGCGGACAGTGGCGGCGGGCGGCTGTGGCGGACAGTGGCGGCGGGCGGCTGTGGCGGACAGTGGCGGCGGGCGGCTGTGGGGACAGTGGCGGCGGGCGGCTGTGGCGGACAGTGACGGCGGGCGGCTGTGGCGGACAGTGGCGGCGGGCAGCTGTGGCGGAGAGTGGCGGCGGGCGGCTGTGGCGGAGAGTGGCGGCGGGCGGCTGTGGCGGACAGTGGCGGCGGGCGGCTGTGGCGGACAGTGGCGGCGGGCGGCTGTGGCGGACAGTGGCGGCGGGCGGCTGTGGCGGACAGTGGCGGGTGCCGGCTGTGGCGGACAGTGGCGGGTGCCGGCTGTGGCGGACAGTGGCGGGTGCCGGCTGTGGCGGACAGTGGCGGGTGTCGGCTGTGACGGACAGTGGCGGGTGCCGGCTGTGGCGGACAGTGGCGGGTGCCGGCTGTGGCGGACAGTGGCGGGTGCCGGCTGTGGCGGACAGTGGCGGGTGCCGGCTGTGGCGGACAGTGGCGGGTGCCGGCTGTGGCGGACAGTGGCGGGTGCCGGCTGTGGCGGACAGTGGCGGCGGGCGGCTGTGGCGGACAGTGGCGGCGGGAGGCGGACAGTGGCGGCGGATAGTGGCGGCGGGCGGCGGCTGTGGCGGACAGTGGCAGCGGTGGTGGACAGTCATGGCAGCTAAAGTGGGTGAGTGCTCATGACAACGAGGTTTGTGTTGGAGCCGCATCCCCTAAATATAAGACGGTAAAGGTTGATCTCTTGATCAAAAATAAGCACTTCGGAATTTTAGGTTGGTTTGTTCATAAGCAAGGATGACCAACATCAACATCATAATAAACACCACTCCTGTTGTCTCAATAGCTCAACAGAACACGTAATGAAACCACCACTCCTGTTGTCTCCAACAAAACATGTAATGACTACACCATACCTGTTGCATCGAATGGAACACATTTTCTGCTTCAATCAAGGGATGGGGAACTGTACGCCTTTATAGCACTTGAAAGGTGGTCAGGATAAGAACTTGGGATAGGACTGGGGGGGGGGGGTAGGAATGGTGCCCCACCACTTTGACAGTCGGGAATTAAATGCAGACTTGCACGACACGAGACCGCCCCTCTACCGTCCAGCCCAAGTGGGTAAAAGTAATAGACATCCATCAGTCATGGCGGCCGTCAAATTTCAAAGAGAAACTTCTAAATTTCGGCCTTACAGCTCTCTACACTACTTTACTTGCCCGAGATCAATACCGAATTATTTTCCTTTTTCATCAAATCTATCTTTACACCATATTTTTCTTCAAATTATAGTATCGTTGTGCCTTCGGGGCCAAATAAACGTTTATAAAATATATTGGGAACAAATAATTGTTAATTCACAATTTCCAAGTCCTTTTGTGTTTCATAAACATGCTGTCTTTCCTGCCTCAAGTCATTTTGTTTCCACCCTGTAACTAAATTTTAAATTTCCTTTTTTAAGGCGTCGACGCTATCTTTCTCACCCTCCAAGAACATAATGCCTGTGGTGGATTGAGTTCCTGAATTAGTTGACTCTCCAACTTTACTCCTCAACTTAATCAAAACCCTAAACTAACGCTCCAATTCTTTAATTTTCGTTCCCTTTGCGCCAATGATCCTTGATCTGTATTTTAGTGGAAACAAAAAGCTATCGGAAACTATTTTAGAACCTAAATTATTTTAGCAACTATTCTAAGCCTCGCCCTTTTCTGCGACTTCCTTCTCTGCCGCCTTCTCGGCCGCCTCCTTTTCTGCGACTGCTTTCTCTGCCGCCTTCTCGGCCGCCTTCTTTTCTGCGACTGCCTTCTCTGCCAAGGCACAAAATTCGCCTGCCGCCTTCTCGGCCGCCACCTTTTCTGCGACTTCCTTCTCTGCCGCCTTCTCGGCCGCCTCCTTTTCTGCGACTTCCTTCTCTGCCGCCTTCTCGGCCGCCTTCTTTTCTGCGACTGCCTTCTCTGCCGCCTTCTCGGCCGCCTCCTTTTCTGCGACTGCCTTCTCTGCCGCCTTCTCGGCCGCCTTCTTTTCTGCGACTGCCTTCTCTGCCGCCTTCTCGACTGCCTTCTTTTCTGCGACTGCCTTCTCTGCCGCCTTCTCGGCCGCCTCCTTTTCTGCGACTGCCTTCTCTGCCGCCTTCTCGGCCGCCTTCTTTTCTGCGACTGCCTTCTCTGCCAAGGTACAAAATTCGCCTGCCGCCTTCTCGGCCGCCTCCTTTTCTGCGACTGCCTTCTCTGCCAAGGCACAAAATTCGCCTGCCGCCTTCTCGGCCGCCTTCTTTTCTGCGACTGCCTTCTCTGCCGCCTTCTCGGCCGCCTTCTTTTCTGCGACTGCCTTCTCTGCCGCCTTCTCGGCCGCCTTCTTTTCTGCGACTTCCTTCTCTGCCGCCTTCTCGGCCGCCTTCTTTTCTGCGACTGCCTTCTCTGCCGCCTTCTCGGCCGCCTCCTTTTCTGCGACTTCCTTCTCTGCCGCCTTCTCGGCCGCCTTCTTTTCTGCGACTGCCTTCTCTGCCGCCTTCTCGGCCGCCTCCTTTTGCGACTGCCTTCTCTGCCGCCTTCTCGGCCGCCTTCTTTCTGCGACTGCCTTCTCTGCCGCCTTCTCGGCCGCCTTCTTTTCTGCGACTGCCTTCTCTGCCGCCTTCTCGGCCGCCTTCTTTTCTGCGACTGCCTTCTCTGCCGCCTTCTCGGCCGCCTCCTTTTCTGCGACTGCCTTCTCTGCCGCCTTCTCGGCCGCCTTCTTTTCTGCGACTTCCTTCTCTGCCGCCTTCTCGGCCGCCTTCTTTTCTGCGACTGCCTTCTCTGCCGCCTTCTCGGCCGCCTCCTTTTCTGCGACTGCCTTCTCTGCCGCCTCTCTGCCGCCTTCTCGGCCGCCTCTTTTCTGCGACTGCCTTCTCTGCCGCCTTCTCGGCCGCCTTCTTTTCTGCGACTGCCTTCTCTGCCGCCTTCTCGGCCGCCTTCTTTTCTGCGACTGCCTTCTCTGCCGCCTTCTCGGCCGCCTTCTTTTCTGCGACTGCCTTCTCTGCCGCCTTCTCGGCCGCCTCTTTTCTGCGACTTCCTTCTCTGCCGCCTTCTCGGCCGCCTTCTTTTCTGCGACTGCCTTCTCTGCCGCCTTCTCGGCCGCCTTCTTTTCTGCGACTGCCTTCTCTGCCGCCTTCTCGGCCGCCTTCTTTTCTGCGACTGCCTTCTCTGCCGCCTTCTCGGCCGCCTTCTTTTCTGCGACTGCCTTCTCTGCCGCCTTCTCGGCGCCTTCTTTTCTGCGACTGCCTCTCTGCCGCCTTCTCGGCCGCCTTCTTTTCTGCGACTGCCTTCTCTGCCGCCTTCTCGGCCGCCTCTTTTCTGCGACTGCCTTCTCTGCCGCCTTCTCGGCGCCTTCTTTCTGCGACTGCCTTCTCTGCCGCCTTCTCGGCCGCCTTCTTTTCTGCGACTGCCTTCTCTGCCGCCTTCTCGGCCGCCTTCTTTTCTGCGACTGCCTTCTCTGCCGCCTTCTCGGCTGCCTTCTTTTCTGCGACTGCCTTCTCTGCCAAGGCACAAAATTCGCTGCCACCTTCTCGGCCGCCTCCTTTTCTGCGACTTCCTTCTCTGCCGCCTTCTCAGCCGCCTTCTTTTCTGCGACTGCCTTCTCTGCCGCCTTCTCGGCCGCCTCCTTTTCTGCGACTTCCTTCTCTGCCGCCTTCTCGGCCGCCTTCTTTTCTGCGACTGCCTTCTCTGCCGCCTTCTCGGCTGCCTTCTTTTCTGCGACTGCCTTCTCGGCCACCTTCTCGGCCGCCTTCTTTTCTGCGACTGCCTTCTCTGCCAAGGCACAAAATTCGCCTGCCACCTTCTCGGCCGCCTCCTTTTCTGCGACTTCCTTCTCTGCCGCCTTCTCAGCCGCCTTCTTTCTGCGACTGCTTTCTCTGCCGCCTTCTCGGCCGCCTCTTTTCTGCGACTGCCTTCTCTGCCGCCTTCTCGGCGCCTCCTTTTCTGCGACTTCCTTCTCTGCCGCCTTCTCGGCCGCCTTCTTTTCTGCGACTGCCTTCTCTGCCGCCTTCTCGGCCGCCTTCTTTTCTGCGACTGCCTTCTCTGCCGCCTTCTCGGCCGCCTTCTTTTCTGCGACTGCCTTCTCTGCCGCCTTCTCGGCCGCCTTCTTTTCTGCGACTGCCTTCTCTGCCGCCTTCTCGGCCGCCTCCTTTTCTGCGACTTCCTTCTCTGCCGCCTTCTCGGCCGCCTTCTTTTCTGCGACTGCCTTCTCTGCCGCCTTCTCGGCCGCCTCCTTTTCTGCGACTTCCTTCTCTGCCGCCTTCTCGGCCGCCTTCTTTTCTGCGACTGCTTTCTCTGCCGCCTTCTCGGCCGCCTTCTTTTCTGCGACTTCCTTCTCTGCCGCCTTCTCGGCCGCCTTCTTTTCTGCGACTGCCTTCTCTGCCGCCTTCTCGGCCGCCTCTTTTCTGCGACTTCCTTCTCTGCCGCCTTCTCGGCCGCCTTTTTCTGCGACTGCCTTCTCTGCCGCCTTCTCGGCGCCTTCTTTTCTGCGACTGCTTCTCTGCCGCCTTCTCGGCCGCCTCTTTTCTGCGACTTCCTTCTCTGCCGCCTTCTCGGCCGCCTTCTTTTCTGCGACTGCCTTCTCTGCCGCCTTCTCGGCCGCCTTCTTTCTGCGACTGCTTCTCTGCCGCCTTCTCGGCCGCCTTCTTTTCTGCGACTGCCTCTCTGCCGCCTTCTCGGCGCCCTTCTTTCTGCGACTGCCTTCTCTGCCGCCTTCTCGGCCGCCTCTTTTCTGCGACTTCCTTCTCTGCCGCCTTCTCGGCCGCCTTCTTTTCTGCGACTGCCTTCTCTGCCGCCTTCTCGGCCGCCTCCTTTTCTGCGACTTCCTTCTCTGCCGCCTTCTCGGCCGCCTTCTTTTCTGCGACTGCCTTCTCTGCCGCCTTCTCGGCCGCCTTCTTTTCTGCGACTTCCTTCTCTGCCGCCTTCTCGGCCGCCTTCTTTTCTGCGACTGCCTTCTCTGCCGCCTTCTCTGCCGCCTTCTTTTCTGCGACTGCCTTCTCTGCCAAGGCACAAAATTCGCCTGCCGCCTTCTCGGCCGCCTCCTTTTCTGCGACTGCCTTCTCTGCCGCCTTCTCGGCCGCCTTCTTTTCTGCGACTGCCTTCTCTGCCGCCTTCTCGGCCGCCTCCTTTTCTGCGACTTCCTTCTCTGCCGCCTTCTCGGCCGCCTTCTTTTCTGCGACTGCCTTCTCTGCCGCCTTCTCGGCCGCCTTCTTTTCTGCGACTTCCTTCTCTGCCGCCTTCTCGGCCGCCTTCTTTTCTGCGACTGCCTTCTCTGCCGCCTTCTCGGCCGCCTTCTTTTCTGCGACTGCCTTCTCTGCCGCCTTCTCGGCCGCCTTCTTTTCTGCGACTTCCTTCTCTGCCGCCTTCTCGGCCGCCTTCTTTTCTGCGACTGCCTTCTCTGCCGCCTTCTCGGCCGCCTTCTTTTCTGCGACTGCCTTCTCTGCCGCCTTCTCGGCCGCCTTCTTTTCTGCGACTGCCTTCTCTGCCGCCTTCTCGGCCGCCTTCTTTTCTGCGACTGCCTTCTCTGCCGCCTTCTCGGCCGCCTTCTTTTCTGCGACTGCCTTCTCTGCCGCCTTCTCGGCCGCCTTCTTTTCTGCGACTGCCTTCTCTGCCGCCTTCTCGGCTGCCTTCTTTTCTGCGACTTCCTTCTCTGCCGCCTTCTCGGCCGCCTTCTTTTCTGCGACTGCCTTCTCTGCCGCCTTCTCGGCCGCCTTCTTTTCTGCAACTTCCTTCTCTGCCGCCTTCTCGGCCGCCTTCTTTTCTGCGACTGCCTTCTCTGCCGCCTTCTCGGCCGCCTTCTTTTCTGCGACTTCCTTCTCTGCCGCCTTCTCGACTGCCTTCTTTTCTGCGACTGCCTTCTCTGCCGCCTTCTCTGCTGCCTTCTTTTCTGCGACTGCCTTCTCTGCCGCCTTCTCCGCCGCCTTCTCTGCCGCCTTCTTTTCTGCGACTGCCTTCTCTGCCAAGGCACAAAATTCGCCTGCCACCTTCTCGGCCGCCTCCTTTTCTGCGACTGCCTTCTCTGCCGCCTTCTCGGCCGCCTTCTTTTCTGCGACTGCCTTCTCTGCCGCCTTCTCGGCCGCCTTCTTTTCTGCGACTGCCTTCTCTGCCAAGGCACAAAATTCGCCTGCCGCCTTCTCGGCCGCTGCCTTTTCTGCTGCCGCCTTCTTGAACGCGGACTTTTCGGCTTCTGCCTGCTCTGCAACCTTAAGTTGTCTGAGTTGATATAGGAGGAAAAGCAGTCCTGCGGCAAATAATACACCTGTTTCGAACAAGGATTGTGTTGGCGAGCTTACCGGCTCGTCCCCCAATTGCTGCACTTAGGCCTTCAGGTCCTCTACCTGTCGCAGAATGTGCAGGTGCCGCAGGTGTAAGCCCACCAGAGGCACCTAGTGCCATTTGGAGTTGCGCTGGACACCGACTAAGAGGGAGGGGTCAATCTTAGGTATTTGTGTACGTAGGAGTTAATTTATAATCTAAGGCAACAGGGAAGTCTTTTCCCTCTTGTGCTTCCGCAGGTTCACCACCTAATCTAAAAGATGATGTAGGTGGGCTTTTTCTTGACTCTCCCTGGCCTAAAGCCACCATTGCCCACACGACACCAGCACCACCACTGTAGACACAAACATTATTAAGACTCTCGTCTACATTTTGGAGCAGATACTGCTAAAAAAATTATACTGAACTCAGAAGCAACAGGAAGCAAGAAAGTTGAGTATCAATGACGTAGATGATATAGTAAGGTAAGTGGTGATGCATGGCTATACTAGTGGTGGGGATATGGTGTTGTGGAATGTTGTGGGGGACGAGTGTATTGTAGAATGTTGTGGGGGACGAGTGTATTGTTGAATGTTGTGGGGGACGAGTGTATTGTAGAATGTTGTGGGGGACGAGTGTATTGTAGAATGTTGTGGGGGACGAGTGTATTGTAGAATGTTGTGGGGGACGAGTGTATTGTAGAATGTTGTGGGGGACGAGTGTATTGTAGAATGTTGTGGGGGACGAGTGTATTGTAGAATGTTGTGGGGGACGAGTGTATTGTAGAATGTTGTGGGGGACGAGTGTATTGTTGAATGTTGTGGGGGACGAGTGTATTGTAGAATGTTGTGGGGGACGAGTGTATTGTAGAATGTTGTGGGGGACGAGTGTATTGTAGAATGTTGTGGGGGACGAGTGTATTGTAGAATGTTGTGGGGGACGAGTGTATTGTTGAATGTTGTGGGGGACGAGTGTATTGTAGAATGTTGTGGGGGACGAGTGTATTGTTGAATGTTGTGGGGGACGAGTGTATTGTAGAATGTTGTGGGGGACGAGTGTATTGTAGAATGTTGTGGGGGACGAGTGTATTGTAGAATGTTGTGGGGGACGAGTGTATTGTAGAATGTTGTGGGGGACGAGTGTATTGTTGAATGTTGTGGGGGACGAGTGTATTGTTGAATGTTGTGGGGGACGAGTGTATTGTAGAATGTTGTGGGGTGGTAGTATTGTGTGTATGGGGGTTAGTAATGGTGGTGTGTAGTGGTGGGTGGTAGTTATGTA
This sequence comes from Procambarus virginalis, assembly GCA_020271785.1. Taxonomy (NCBI): domain Eukaryota; kingdom Metazoa; phylum Arthropoda; class Malacostraca; order Decapoda; family Cambaridae; genus Procambarus; species Procambarus virginalis. The sequence goes on along the minus strand of WNGS01025907.1, from coordinate 3,532 downwards.
GTGGTTGTAGTGGTGGGGTGGTAGTATGGTAGTGGTGTGGTAGTGGTGGTTGTGGAGTGGGGGTGTGGTAGTATGGTAGTGGTGTGGTAGTGGTGGTGTGTATGGTGGTGTGGTAGTTGGTGTGTAGTGGTGGTGTGGTAGTATGGTAGTGGTGTGTAGTGGTGGTGTGGTAGTAGGTATTTGGGGTGGTAGTATGTAGTGGTGTGGTAGTGGTGGTGTGGTAGTATGGTAGTAGTGTGGTAGTGGTGGTGTGGTAGTATGGTAGTGGTGTGGTAGTGGTGGTGTGGTAGTATGGTAGTGGTGTGGTAGTGGTGGTGTGGTATATGGTAGTGGTGTGGTAGTGGTGGTGTGTGTGGTAGTATGGTAGTGGTGGTAGTGGTGGTGTGGTAGTATGGTAGTGGTGTGGTAGAGGTAGTATGGTAGTGTTGGTGCGTGTTGGTGGTAGTGGTAGTATGGTAGTGGTGGTGTGGTAGTGTGTACTCACCTAGTTGTGCTTGCGGGGGTTGAGCTTCGTCTCTTTGGTCCCGCCTCTCACCCGTCAATCAACTGGTGTACAGATTCCTGAGCCTATTGGGCTCTATCATATTTACATTTGAAACTGTGTATGGAGTCAGCCTCCACCACATCACTTTCAAGAGCACTCCATTTATTAACTACTCTCACACTGAAAACATTCTTTCTAACGTCCCTGTGGCTCATCTTCGTACTAATTTTCCACCTGTGTCCCCTTGTTCGTGTCCCACCCATGCTGAAGAGTTTGTCTTTGTCCACCCTTTGTCCCCACATAAGGGACATAACTGGCAAACCCCTCACAGTGTTCAAGAGAGAACTGGATAAGCACCTCCAAAGGATACCTGATCAACCAGGCTGTGACTCATACGTCAGGCTGCGAGCAGCCGCGTCAAACAGCCTGGTTGATCAGTCCAGCAACCAGGAGGCCTGGTCGACGACCGGGCCGCGGTGACGCTAAGCTCCGGAAGCACCTCAAGGTCAAGGTAAGGTAACCCTGTCAATTCCCCTGAGAATTTTGTAGGTGGTTATCATGTCTCCCCTTACTTCTGTTTTTCCAGGGACGGTAGGTTCAGCTCCTTTAGCCTTTCCTTGTAGCTCATTCCTCTCAGTTCCGGGTAGTGTATGGTAGTGGTGGTGTGGTAGTGGAGGTCTGGAAATTGAGGTAGTGGTAGTTGTGGTTTAGTAGTGGTGTGGCAATAGTGGTGTATTTGTGGTGGTGGTGTAATAGTTATGGTCTGGTAGTGGTGGTGTGGTAGTTAGGGTGGTGTGGTAGTGGTAATGGAGGTGTAGTAGTAGTAATGGTGTGGTAGTGGTGGTGTGGTAGTGGTAATGGAGGTGTAGTAGTAGTAATGGTGTGGTAGTGGTGGTGTGGTAGTGGTGATGGTGGTGGTGTGGTACTGGTTGTAGTTGTGGTGTGGTAGTAGTGTTAGTAGTAGTAGTGGTGTGGTAGCAGAGGGGTGGTAGCAGTAGTGGTAGTGGTGTGGTAGTGGTGGTGTGGTAGTGTGGTAGTGGTGTGGTAGTGTTGGTAGTGTTGTGGTAGTGTTGGTAGTGGTGTGGCAGTGGTGGTGTGGTAGTAGTGGTACTGGTGGTGTGTGTGGTAGTGGATATGTGTTTGGTGCTAGTGGTGTGTGTGGTAGTGGTGGAGTGGCAGTGATTGTAGTATTGGTGGTGTGGTAGTAATAGTGGTGTGATTGGGTGGTGTGGAAGTGGTGGTAGTGCTAGTGATGGTAGTGGTGGTGTGGTAGTTGTGGTACTGGTAGTGTAGTAGTAGTGGTGTGTGGTAATGGTGGTGTTTTAATGGTGGTGTGGTAGTTGTGGAGGAGGTGATGTTGTGGTGTAGTAGTGGTAGTGGTGTGTGTGGTTGTGGTGTGTGTGTGGTAGTTGTTGTGTCGTTGCGGTGGTAGTGGTGGCGTGTGTGTGGATGTGGTGTGTGTGGTTGTGATGTGGTAGTATTGGCAGTGGTGGTGATTGTGGTAGTGGTGGTAGTAGTAGTGTACAAATTGTGGTGTGTGGAGTAAGGTATTGGTGGTAGTTGTGGTGTAGCTGTGGTGGTAGTGGTGGTTTGGTAATGGTGATAGTGGGTGTGTGGTGGTAGTGGTGGTACGTATCAGTGGTGGTAGTTGTGGTGTAGCTGTGGTGGTAGTGGTGGTTTGGTAATGGTGATAGTGGGTGTGTGGTGGTAGTGGTGGTACGTATCAGTGGTGGTAGTGGTGGTGTGTGTGGGGGGGGGGAACGGTGTGTACTCACCTATTTGTGCTTGCGGGAATTGAGCTCTGGCTCTTTGGTCCCGCTTCTCAACAGTCAATCAACTGGTGTACAGGTTCCTGGACCTACTGGGCTCTATCATATCTACATTTGAAACTGTGTATGGAGTCAGCCTCCACCACATCACTTCCTAGTGCATTCCACTTGTTAACTACTCTTACACTAAAAAATTCTTTCTAACGTCTCTGTGGCTCATTTGGGTACTCAGTTTCCATCTGTGTCCCCTTGTTCTCGTACCACCCATGTTAAACAGTTTATCCTTATCTACCCGGTCAATTTCCCTGAGAATTTTGTAGGTAGTGATCATGTCTCCCCTTACTCTTCTGTCTTCCAGTGTTGTGAGGTGCATTTCCCGCAGCCTTTCCTCGTAACTCAGAAAGTTGCTTCCTCTTGTGCTTAACAAGGTATGGGGTCCATGCTGGGGCCGCATACTCCAGGGTTGGTCTTACGTATGTGGTATACAAGGTTCTGAATGATTCCTTACACAGGTTCCTGAACGCTGTTCTGATGTTAGCCAGCCTCGCATATGCCGCAGACGTAATTCTTTTTATGTGGGCTTCAGGAGACAGGGTTGGTGTGATATCAACTCCTAGATCTTTCTCTCTGTCTGTTTCATGAAGTGCTTCATCTCCTATTCTGTATCCTGTATCTGGCCTCCTGTTTCCACCACCTAGTTTCATTACTTTACACTTACCCGGGTTGAACTTTTGCAGCTATTTGTTGGACCATTCCCTCAGTCTGTCTAGGTCATCTTGTAGCCTCCTACTATCATCCTCTGTTTCAGTCCTCCTCATAATTTTTGCATCATCAGCAAACAGTGAGAGAAACGATTCTATACCCTCTGGGAGATCATTTACATATATCAGAAACAATATTGGTCCAAGGACTGACCACCGCGGGAGTCACGGGTGACGCCACTCCAGTGATTGTAGTAGTGGGGTAGTAGGGGTGGTGTGGTAGTGGTGGTAATAGTGGTGTGGTAGTGGTGGTGGTGGTGGTGGGGTAAGTGGTGTGGGGGGGTGGTGGTGGTGGTAAGTGGTGTGGTGGTGGTGGTGGTGGTGGTAAGTGGTGTGGTGGTGGTGGTGTGGTAAGTGGTGAGGGTAGTGGTGGTGGTGGTGGTGGTGGTGTAAGTAGTGTGGTAGTGGTGGTGGTGGTGGTGGTGGTGTGGTGGTGGTAAGTAGTGTGTGGTGGTGGTGTGGTAGTGGTGGTAATAGTAGTGTGGTAGTGGTGGTGGTGGTAAATGGTGTGGGAGGGG
>WNGS01025902.1:0-10755 GCA_020271785.1 Procambarus virginalis | reverse complement strand
TCCTCTACTTGGATTTCACGTGCGGTTCTTGATGACCTCCATAACAGTGATCATTTCCCCATCCTAGTTTCCTTTTTCTCTTTCCCCCTCCTCTTTCCTTTCCTAGGTGGCAGTTTGCCAAGGCTGACTGGTGCCTATTCACCCTCTGTGCTACTCTCTCTGACCTCTCCTCTCTGCCTCTTCCTCGCGCCCCCTCCTTTTTTTTATGACACAGTCTTCAATGCTGCCCTCAGCTCTATCCCTCGCTCTTCCTCCCGGGCACCCGGAAGTGCGTTCCCTGGTGAATGCGGACTGTGCTCGGCTGTCCGCTGTAAGCGTGCAGCCTGGAAAAAACACCGCCGCCGGCAGACGGCTGATTCTTTTATTCTCTTTCGGAAGGCAAGTGCGGTGCCCGTAGGACCATCCGTGCTGCTAAACGTGAGAGTTGGAAATCTCATGTTTCCACCATTTCATCCGATACTCCTCTCCCGCAGATTTGGAAGAAGGTCCGCAAGATTGCGGGCAAGTTCGTTCCGGATGTCTCGCCAGTTCTCCACCTCCGTGGGACTCTTGTGGCGGATCCAGTGAAGGTCGCGGCCGAACTGGGTTCCCACTTTTCTTCTGTTAGCTCTGGTTCTCATCTTCCCAGATCCTTCCTTCTTCGTAAGCCTGTTCTTGAATCTTATCCTTTAGATTTCCACACTCATCTCCGCCTTCCCTATAATGACCCTTTCTCTCTTTCTGAACTTCAGTCTGCCCTGGCCCTCTGCGGATCTACGGCAGCGGGCTCGGATGACGTTCATTATGAGATGCTTCGCCATCTCCCTCCGTGCACGATTCAGTATTTACTGAATCTGTATAACCAGGTCTGGGAGTCGTCGTCCGTCCCTGTGGACTGGCTCGATGCTGTTGTACTCCCTATTAGGAAACCAGGGTCTCTCGGTACGTCCCCTCAGGACTTCCGCCCTATTGCTCTCACGAGTTGTGTTTGCAAGCTGTTTGAGCGTATGGTAAATGTCCGCTCATGTGTTCTTGGAACACCATCACCACCTCTCTCCTTCAGGTTGTCCATGTGGTCTTGGAACACCATCACCACCTCTCTCCTTCCCAATTTGGTTTTCGCAAGTGCCGCAGCACGACTGATGTCCTGGTGAACTTGGAGGTCTATATTCGTACTGCTTTTGCTGCGAAGACCTCCGTTGTTGCTGTCCTTTTTGACCTGGAAAAGGCTTATGACACGACTTGGAGATACCATATTCTGTCCCAACTTCGTTCTTTTGGCCTTCGTGGTAATCTTCCTCTCTTCCTTCAAAACTTTCTCTCTCGTCGTACCTTTCGAGTTAGGCTTGGTGCCACTCTCTCTGCCTCTTTTCGGCAGTGTGAAGGTGTGCCCCAAGGTAGTGTTCTGAGTACTACGCTTTTTCTGGTTGCCCTCAATGGTCTCCTTTCCTCCGTTCCTTCTGGCATCTTCTCCGCTCTTTATGTTGACGATCATAAGCATGCTGTCCGTGACTTCTTTGCTGTCGAGGTGATGATTCGCCTCTCCTTCAACGGCGGCTTCAACTTGCGATTGATGCCGTGTCCTCTTGGGCCACCAATCACGGCTTCAAGTTCTCTACTACTAAGACTTGTGCCATGACTTTTACTCGGAAGCGGGTCGTTCTTCGTCCCTCTTTGTCACTTTATGGTCATCCCCTTGAGTACAAGGATTCCGCAAAGCTTTTGGGGTTATTTTTTGACACTCGTTTGTCTTGGTCGCCCCATGTCTCTTACCTCCGTGTGGAATGCTCTAAGGCTCTTACCCTCCTTAAGGTTTTGTCCCATACTTCTTGGGGAGCGGATAGGCGCACGCTCCTCTATTTGCATTCCTCTCTCGTGCTGTCTAAGCTTGATTATGGTTGTCCTGCATACTCTTCTGCTTCTCCTACTCTTCGCCGTCTTGATCCTTTGCACCATACTGGGTTGCGCCTCGGCTCTGGTGCTTTTCGTTCCACTCCTACCCTCAGTTTGTATGCTGACACTGGCTTTCTGTCTCTCCAGGATCGCCGTGATCGTTACAGTCTTCGCTATCTAGCGCGATCCTTACAGCATCCTCACTCTCGCCTCTATCGTGCTTTGACTTTTACCCCTCCTGTAGTTCCTGTTCCTCTTCACCTCCTTCCTCTTTCTGTCCGTTTGTCTCGCTTACAAGATTCTCTTTCGGTTCATCTTACTAATGTTTCTCCTCGTATTGTTCCCTCCTTACCCCCGTGGAGGGTCCCCCTTCCCAAATTTTGTACTTCTCTGACCCGCATCACTAAAGCTTTTACCCCTCCTACAGTTCTGAAACGCCTCTTCCTTGAGCACTTTTCTTCTCACTCCCACTCCGTTCCCATCTTCACCGACGGGTCAAAGTCTGCTGATGGTGTGGGCTACTCTGTTGTCTTTCCTGACCAGACTTATATGTGTCGCCTTCCTCCAGAGGCTAGCATCTTCACAGCAGAACTCTATGCTATTCTCTATGCTCTTCGTCTCCTGCTTTCCCGGAGACAGTCCTCCTTCGTGGTAGTAGTCGACTCTCGTAGTGCCCTCATGGCTTTAGGTCCTTTAATCCCGTCCACCCTGTGGTCATCGAGATTCAACATTGGCTGTTTCTTATCTCCAGTAAATTTAAGTCGGTTGCGTTTTGCTGGGTTCCCAGCCATGTTGGTGTCTCTTTAAATGAGCATGCGGATACTGCCGCTAAGGACGCTATCCGCACTTGTCCCATCTCCCATAAGGTGTTCCTTATTCTGACTTTTACCCAGTTATTCATGCCTCCACCCTTGCCCGTTGGCAGCGTTGTTGGTCTTCTGTTCTTGGTAACAAACTGCATACTCTCAAGAGTTGTGTGTCCCAGTGGCCTTCCTCCTGCCACTGTAACCGACGGTGGGAAATGGCTCTGGCTAGATTACGTCTTGGCCATACCCGTTTGACTCACGGTCACTTAATGGAGCGCCGCCCCGCTCCTTATTGTCCAAATTGCATTGTCCCTCTTACGGTCGTACATATCCTTGTTGAATGTCCTGATTTCCAGGACGAGCATGTGTCTTGTTTTCCGACTGTTCCCCGCGGTCGCTTGTCCCTCAATAGAATTCTCGGCGACTCTGATACTTTTGATATCGTTCGCCTTATGCGTTTTTGTTCTAGTATTGGCATTCTTGGTGATATTTAGCGCCCTCTCATTATCCCACACATTTGATGGTGCTACATAGCCTTCCCGTTTGGTGCCTTCTATTGATAATTACTTACTTACTCCACATTCTGGGTCCCTTGATTTGTAGAGCATTTCTAGTTTGATTAAGTCGTACTCTTGAATATCAAAACTGTATTTATTTCTGGTGTGGTGCTCATGGGTTCTGTTACAACCTTCAATGAAGCTTTTGAGGTCAGGATTGGCATTACAGTTCAGCGTTTATATATGTATAATACACATGAGAGAATGTGCAGTGACTTAATATCTAACATATTCAGGGATTTGAGTAGGGGTACCGAGTGATGTCTGGGGCCAGAGTTGGATATTGTCCTAATAGCAGCTTTGTGTTGAGTAATTAGAGGACGTAAATGATTTTGGGTAGTAGAATCCCAAGAACAAATACCATAGTTGAGATATGGATAGATGAGGGAGTAATAGAGAGTCACCAGGGCAGGGCGGGGTACATAATATCTGATCTTAGAAAGAATGCCAACAGTTTTTGAAACTTTTTTTATATATTTAGAATGTGTCCCTGGAAATTCAGCTTGTGGTCAATGAGAACGCCAAGGAATTTGCCATTTAATTAATTTCAAATTTGGGTATTGTTTATTTTGAGATTTATTTGATTAGGGATTTATTGCCAAACAGAATATAGAAAATTTTGTCAGTGTTAAGTGTGAGTTTGATGGCAGTTAGCCAAAGATGGACTTTATTTAGCTCAGTATTTACTGTGACATTTAAAGCAAGGGGTCAGGACTGGAGTAAATGAAGGTTGTGTCATCAGGAAATAGAATTGGTGTGAGGTGTTGGGAGGCATTTGGAAGGTCATAAATGTAGATGAGAATGAGGAGAGGGCCAAGTATGCTGCCCTGAGGAACACCATGTTGATGGGTAGGGTCGGAGAAATTTAATTATTCACAGAAACATACTGGAGCCTGCCCCTCCGTGGTGCCTCCTTGCCGTGGTGAGGGGCTCACGTACACCTCCCTGGGACCGGTGTGGGTTGCCTGTGCCCCCTCACCTGCCCCCTCTTTGGGTGGTGTACGTGCTGAAGGGCACCATGTAGGGGCCTTGTGAGCCATCGGACCACCCGCTGGAAGGGTCGCCTGTGAGAGGCCGCCCTGAGTGGATGGTTGGGTGTCCAGGCTAGGGCGATAGGGGGACTGGGGTCTTAGCACCTGTGTGGGAGAATGCACGAAGTAGTAGGACTCCCCTGTTGAAAAGGGGGAGCACCGCTGGGGACGACACACCCTTCCTGCACTGGCCCGCGCTCGGCCTCCCTGGCTGCCCTGGTAGGTGGTATCCCTTGGTTCCGGGTCCCATCCCTTTTATTCGTTTGCTTTATGGATGACGACTTGACTACTTCTAACCAGGCTCATGGGGTGGGCGACCAGGCCCCTGAGTCGGACCGTCCTGGAAGACCGGGATCTGTAGCCTCCACTGCAGAGCCCGGTTTAGGCCCAGACCGGACTCTTCCTCCCTGCTCCCCTCCCTCCTCTGTGGTTGGGTCGAGCTCCAAGCCTGCTGTGGTGACCGTCTCGTCCCCTTGCACGGCTCCATCTCTTCTTGCGACTACTGCGCCTTTCGACCCGTCTCTCTCTACGGGTTCTCATCGCCGTCCCCGCCGCGGCCGCTCTCGTATGCTTCCTTCCCATCCTACTTCGTTCCATGCTTTGTTTGGTCCTGCTACATGGACTAAGTATTTTGACCTCCAACCCTTGGACTCGACTCCTCCTGACGATTTTTCCCTTCATAGGCATCTTGTCGATTCCGTGGACGCCTCTGTCACCTTTAACCCCACTCGTCTTGGTACCCGTGTCGTTGCTGCTCCTTCTCAGGATGCGGCCACTCGCTTGGCCGCCTTATCCTGCCTTGGTGAGACCCCTGTTCGGGTCTCGAAGAACGCCCGGTTGAATGCCAGTGTGGGCACTGTTCTCCTCCCGCACCATGTTGCGACCGGTGTTAGGGATCTTAGGGACTGCCACGAGGATATCAAACATGTCCTCGAGGCCCAGGGTCATTCTGTCCTCCAAGTGGATACATTTATTCGTCCCCCTCGTGGTCATCGCCGTCTGCCTCTCCGGGTTGTGAAGGTTACCTTTGATGGTAGGACCCTTCCATCCTCTGTTATTCTCGCTGGTGCCAGGTGCTCCGTCCAGGAGTATATTCCATCTCCTCGGCTCTGCGGTAAGTGCTGGAAGTTTGGGCATGGTACCCTCAGGTGCTCTAGTCCTGTCTCTCTCTGTCCCCTGTGTGGAAGCGAGGGTCACTCTAAGTTAGAGTGCACTTCCCCCAGGCCCGCTGCCTCAATTGCGGTGAGGCCCACCCTACCTTCTCCCGTGCGTGTATTCGTTACAAACTTGAGGCGGCTGTCCTCAACTTGCAGCACCGGGACCGTTTGTCTTTTCCTGAGGCCCGACGCCAAGTTCATCGTCTCCCCTCTTTCGCTGGTGTCTCCTATGCTCGAGTGGTGCGCTCTTCCTCTCCTCGTCCTTCCCGCCTTCCTCAGTCTCACAACCGTTTCCGAGGCTTAGACCCAGACACGCCCACCACCGCCTCCCCTGTTTCCCTCAGTTCTGTCCCGAAGGGTCCCCCTCCTGGTTCTCTGTCTAGGGCTCCCCTTCATTCTACCCAGTCTGTCGCATCTCCTGTGTCTTCTATTTCCTCTCCTACTAGTCCTTCTCCTCCGTCTCTTGGCTCTCCACGCCGCCTGACTGTGCGGGCCGACGTCCATCGCTCTCCTGATGGTTGTGTTGTTCGCTCTCGCTCTTCTTCTCCTATCGAGACTCTGGAGTCTGTTGCCCAGTACGTTGCTGCTGGGACGCCTGTTTCTTTGAGTCAGAAACGGAAACCTGGGTCCTCTCCTTCCTCCTCCCCTGTCGGTAAGAAAGCTTCGCTTTCTTCTTCGCCCCCTATCTCTGCTTCTATCGTTCCTTCCCCTCCCGCTTCGGTGGTGGTGCCCCCTGTTCCTACTGTGGGGGTTTCTTTAGCCCCCAGTTCCATCTCGGTTACTGCCCTTGCTGAGGTGCGCTCCCCTCTTTCTGCTCCCCCTCCTCCCCTTCCTTCTCCTCCAGGCCCTGCTCGTCCACCTCTGGTCCGTCCTTCCGCTTCTTGCCCTCCTTCTTTACTCAGTTTACCCATGCCCCCTAACCCTGACTTTGCTGACCCTGATCCTGACTCTGTGCTTTTTTAGCGTGCTGTGTTCCTTCTTCACCTTTGTTTCTTTGCTCTCTGTTACTCTCCTCTCTCTCTTTCGTGATGTCTTTTCTTCAGTGGAACATCCGTGGATTTTACGCCAATTTCCTTGACCTTCAACTTCTCATCTCACAGTTTTCGCCCCTTTGTGTCTGTCTCCAGGAGCCGATGCTTGGTTCTCGTTCTGGTCGCTTCCGTGGCTATTCTTTTCTCTCCCCTCCCCCAGCTGTCGCTGGGGTCCATAATTCTTCTGCTCTCTTGATTCGTTCCGATGTTCCCTTTGTCCCCTTACTTTTTTCCTCGCCTCTCCACTGTTCTGCCGCCCGTGTCTTTGTGCGTAGATGGTACACGGTTTGTTCCATTTATCTTCCCCCCACTGTCCCACTTTCTCTTCCCGATCTTAAACACCTCCTAGACTCCTTGCCGGAGCCTGTGCTCCTGCTGGGTGATTTCAATTGTCGTCATGCCCTTTGGGGTGATGTGCTGACAAACACCCGGGGTCGCCTACTTGAACCTTTCATCCTCTCTTCTTCCCTATCCCTTCTTAATTCTGGTGAGCCCACTCATTTGGACTCTCGGACTCGCTCCCTTTCTTGTCTCGATCTTTCTCTGTGCTCGTCATCCCTTTCCTTAGATTTCGGGTGGCGAGTCCTTGACGACCTCCATGGCAGTGACCATTTTCCTATCCTTGTCACTTTTTTCTCCTTTCGCCCTCCTCTCTCCTTCCCTCGGTGGCGGTTTGCCGAGGCTGACTGGCGCCTTTTTACTCTCCGTGCTACTATTTCCGAGCTCTCCGTTTTACCTCTCCCTCGCGCCCTCCTTCTTTTTCATGACACTATCTTTGACGCTGCCCTGCACTCTATTCCTCGCTCTTCCTCTCGGGGAACGCGAAAGTGCGTTCCCTGGTGGAATTTGGACTGTGCTCGGGCTGTCCGCTGTAAGCGTGCAGCCTGGAAGAGACATCGCCGCCGGCAGACGGTTGAGTCTTTTCTTTTGTTTCGGAAGGCGAGTGCGGTGGCCCGTAGGACCATCCGTGCGGCTAAACGTGCTTGCTGGGCGACTTATGTCTCTACCGTTACTTCCGAAACTCCTCTTCCGCTGGTCTGGAAGCGTATCCGCAAGATTGCGGGCAAGTTCATTCCCGATGTCTCCCCAGTCCTTCGCCTCCATGGTGCTCTTGTGGCGGACCCGTTGCAGGTTGCGACCGAACTGGGTTCCCATTTCTCCTCTGTTAGTTCTGGTTCTCATCTCCCCCAATCCTTCCTTCTTCGTAAGCCTCTCCTTGAGTCTCGTCCTTTAAATTTCTGTACTTTTCTCCACCTTCCCTATAATGATCCCTTCTCTCTCTCTGAACTTCAATCTGCCCTAGCCCTTTGTGGTTCTACGGCAGCGGGCTCTGATGGCATTCATTATGAAATGCTCCGCCATCTCCCTCCGTGCACGTCTCAGTATTTACTGAGTCTGTACAATCGGGTCTGGGAGTCGTCGTCAGTCCCTGAAGACTGGCTCGATGCTGTTGTCCTCCCTGTTCGGAAACCAGGGTCTCTCGGGTCATCCCCCAAGGACTTCCGCCCTATTGCCCTCACGAGTTGTGTCTGCAAGCTCTTTGAACGTATGGTTAACGTTCGTTTGATGTGGTTCTTAGAACACTATAACCACCTCTCTCCTTCTCAATTTGGTTTTCGCAAGTGCCGCAGCACAACGGATGTCCTGGTAAACTTGGAGGTCTATATTCGTACTGCTTTTGCTGCGAAGACTTCCGTTGTTGCCGTCCTTTTTGACCTAGAAAAGGCTTACGACACTACCTGGCGGTATCACATTCTGTCTCAACTTCATTCTTTTGGCCTTCGTGGGAACCTCCCTCTCTTCCTCCAGAGCTTCCTCTCTCGTCGTTCCTTTCGTGTGCGGCTTGGTACTGCTCTCTCTGCCCCTTTTCGGCAGTATGAGGGTGTACCCCAGGGTAGTGTTCTGAGCACTACTCTTTTTCTAGTTGCCCTCAACGGTCTTCTTTCTTCTCTTCCTTCTGGTGTCTTCTCTGCTCTGTATGTTGATGATCTTACCCTTTGCTGTCAGGGTGATGATTCACCTCTCCTTCAACGGCGGCTTCAACTTGCGATTGATGCCGTGTCGTCGTGGGCCACCAATCATGGCTTCAAGTTCTCTGCATCTAAGACTTGTGCTATGACCTTTACTCGGAAGCATGTTGTTCTTCGTCCCTCTTTGTCGCTTTATGGTCATCCCATTGTGTACAGGGATTCCGCAAAGCTCTTGGGGTTAGTCTTTGACACTCGTTTGTCTTGGTCAGCCCATATCTCTTGCCTCCGAGTTGAGTGCTCTAAGGCCCTTAACCTCCTTAAGGTTTTGTCCCATACTTCTTGGGGAGCAGATAGACGCACGCTCCTATATTTGCACTCCTCTCTCGTCCTGTCTAAACTCGATTATGGTTGCCCTGCTTACTCTTCTGCTTCTCCTTCTACTCTTCGCCGTCTTGATGCTTTGCACCATACTGGGTTGCGTCTCAGCTCTGGTGCCTTTCGTTCGACTCCCGCCCTCAGTTTGTATGTTGACACTGGCTTTCTCTCTCTCCAGGACCGCCGTGACCGCTACTGTCTTCGCTATCTTGCGCGGTCCTTACAGCATCCTTCCTCTCGCCTCTGTCGTGCTTTGACTTTTTCTCCTCCTGTAGCTCCTGTTCCTCTTCATTGTCTCCCACTTTCTGTCCGGTTATCTCGCTTGCAGGATTCTCTTTCTGTTCGTCTTTCTAATGTTTCTCCTCGTATTGTTCCTTCCCTGCCTCCGTGGAGAGTCCCCCTTCCCAAGTTTTGTACGTCCTTGACTTGTATTACTAAAGCCTTTACCCCTCCTTCAGTTCTGAAAAGCCTCTTCCTTGAGCACTTTTCTTCGCACTCCCGCTCTATTTCCATCTTTACCGATGGGTCTAAGTCTGCGGACGGTGTGGGCTACTCTGTTGTTTTTCCTGACCGTACTTATATGTGTCGCCTCCCTTCGGAGGCTAGCGTCTTTACGGCGGAACTTTATGCTATTCTCTATGCTCTCCGTCTCTTGCTTTCTCATTCTCATTCCTCCTTTGTGGTTGTCGTTGACTCTCGTAGTGCCCTAATGGCTCTTGGGTCCTTTAATCCTGTCCACCCAGTGGTCATCGAGATTCAGCAATGGCTGTTTCTTATTTCTAGCAAGTTTAAATCGGTAGAGTTTTGCTGGGTTCCCAGCCATATTGGGGTTTCTTTGAATGAGCGTGCAGATGCTGCCGCTAAGGATGCCATCCGTTCTTGTCCCATCTCCCGTAAGGGTCTTCCTTATTCTGACTTTTATCCGGTTATTCATTCCTCTATCCTTGCCCGGTGGCAGAGTTGTTGGTCCTCTGTGGTTGGTAACAAACTGCGTACTCTCAAACGTAGTGTGTCCCCGTGGCCTTCCTCCTACCACCGTAATCGGCGGTGGGAAACTGCTTTAGCACGGCTGCGGGTTGGCCATACTCGCTTAACCCACGGTCACTTAATGGAGCGCCGCCCTGCTCCTTGTTGTCCGAATTGCGTTGTCCCTCTTACGGTTATGCATATCCTTGTTGAATGTCCTGCCTTCCAGGACGAGCGTGTGTCTTGCTTTCCGACCGTCCCTCGCGGTCACTTGTTCCTCGATAGAATTCTAGGTGAATCGGATACTTTTGATATCGTTCGCCTTATGCGTTTTTGTTCTCGTATTGGCTTTCTTAGTAATATTTAGCGCCCTCTGATTATTTCGCACTTTGATGGTGCTACATAGCCTTCCCGGTTTGGTGCCTTCTTTTGATAATTACATTACATTATGTGTTTTTGTATTATCAACAGATGTGATGCTTTTAGATATGGCATATGCCTTTGTTCATCCCCCACCAATAGCTTTCTGTTGAAAATGACAGCCTATCTATACAAGATCATCATGATCATTACTGCTTCACTACTATTCATGGAAGTAGTGAATCCCCATCTCCCACCGAAGCCATGCTGTTACTACTACCCCTCGGGAGCGACCAGTTCCTCACCACCTTCCCTTTTCCTGTAAAGTTGGTTCAACTGTAAGATTCTCTGTCACATTTGCATTCTCTTCCTCGTGACCCTCCAAGGAGGGTCCTGCTTTTAAAAAATTTCAAGGTTTTTGACCCACATGATGAAGAGTTCACCACTCCTACTGTTATGAAGTGCAATTTCCTTGAATATTTTTCATCTCATACTCCATTGCTGTTTCCAGATGGATTTTAGACTGCCCAATTATGTTGGATACTGTTGTTTTTCCCGATCAAACGTTTATGTACTGCCTGTCCTAGAGACTAGCATCTTCATGGTGGAACTTTATGCAATTCTGTATGA
>WNGS01025868.1:0-40114 GCA_020271785.1 Procambarus virginalis | reverse complement strand
TACATTCACACACGACTACACCCACACACGACTACACCCCACACACGACTACACCCACACACGACTACTCCCCCACACGACTACACCCACACACGACTACACCCACACACGACTACATTCACACACGACTACATTCACACACGACTACATTCACACACGACTACACCCACACACGACTACACCCACACACGACTACATTCACACACGACTACACCCACACACGACTACACCCACACACAACTACATTCACACCCACTACACCCACACACGACTACACCCACACACGACTACATTCACACACGACTACAACCACACACGACTACATTCACACACGACTACATTCACACACACGACTACATTCACACACGACTACCCCACACACGACTACACCCACACACGACTACACCCACACACGACTACACCCACACACGACTACATTCACACACGACTACACCAACCCACACGACTACCCCCCACACACACATTCACACACGACTACACCCACACACGACTACACCCACACACGACTACACCCACACACGACTACACCCACACACGACTACACCCACACACGACTACACCCACACACGACTACACCCACACACGACTACACCCACACACGACTACACCCACACACGACTACACCCACACACGACTACACCCACACACGACTACACCCACACACGACTACACCCACACACGACTACACCCACACACGACTACACCCACACACGACTACACCCACACACGACTACACCCACACACGACTACACCCACACACGACTACACCCACACACGACTACACCCACACACGACTACACCCACACACGACTACACCCACACACGACTACACCCACACACGACTACACCACACACACGACTACACCCACACACGACTACACCCACACACGACTACACCCACACACGACTACACCCACACACGACTACACCCACACACGACTACACCCACACACGACTACACCCACACACGACTACACCCACACACGACTACACCCACACACGACTACACCCACACACGACTACACCCACACACGACTACACCCACACACGACTACACCCACACACGATACAATATAAGACAACAAAACGTTTTCAGATTCTTTCACACCACTTTCCAGCAACTTTTATAATTTATATAAATTATTTTAGGGAATAATACATAAATTCTATATTTAAACATGATATTATTGTTTAGTGGAATGCATAAGGAGTCAAATTGTGTTAAAAAGAGCGATTTTTAGAAAATTTGGAAAACTATTTTTTTCTGATCATATTATAACTAAATGGATTTTGAAGGTTTCATTCAGCCAATAAATATCATTCACAATTTATTAATGAATTTTACAAAAAACACCATAAATTTTATATTTAAACATGTAAAAACTATTTGTAATACATTAGGAACAAAATAGTTGTAGAAAAACAATTTATTATAAAACCTTTGTGTTTGGATTTTTGGATTAAAAGTTTCTCAAAGGCTCTCCTGCACCATTCTCTATGTAAATCATTCCCACGCCTACGGGAAGAGATAGACGAACGTTTCCTAGATGATTTGTGTTTGCGGGGCCCACCTCTAGGAGGGGTTAACAGAATGTATAATTCCTCAACAGAGGGGGGAATAAAGTGGACACGCATTTCTCTGCTTGTTTCAGATGAATGAGGAGTGGGGGGAAAGCGTTGGTGTTATATACCTCCTGCTACGGGACGTACATGCAAGACTGCTATGGTACACCCACGTTCATCAAAATGTATTGGGTTACCATCCTGATCCCTAATAGCGATGCTGACGCTGTCTATCATGTTGGTGTTAAGACGCACATATAGTTGTTTATTGTTGCTGTTATCACTTCCATTTAGGGAGATTACATCCAAAATATTTACAGACTGGTTCCCATATCTAGTAGAAGAGATTTTATCACAATAAACACACAGAATATCAACACCTCCTCTAGGCATTGGTGGGAATAGACATGTGTTAACTACACTCGAGGCATACTGACGTTTTGCGAATATGTCTTATTCAATTTCTGGAACTAAGCCCACCACTTTCCCAAAAGCCGTCCCAAATGACAATGTGACTCTACTGATGTTTTTATGCCCTGTTGCAGAGCTAATATTCTCCTCACTAATCACAGTAGTGAACTTGTTTCGATTGGAGGAAGAATCATTATTTAATAAAATGCTTTCCGTATTTAGCTGAAAATTGTTTTAATGACTTTCCTAAAAAACTCAGTTTAGCATTACTTGAAAATATGGCCTCTATTTCTGTATTAATCATGGTATTAATTTCTTTTATAGTTCCGGCTAAAACATCAGATGATAATAAATGCTTTGAATGCATGTATCTCCCCTCGCCCACTTTCTCATACGTAACGCCTACACGTATATATGCCTCAGGATTATCACGCTTAATAACGTAATGGGAAGTGGGGAGGAGTAATTTTTGTAGACACATTTCATAACTCCTCCTGGGATCTAATTCTAGCTGGTTAAACAATCGATTTTGGAACGATGCGGGGATGTTATTTGGGAATAAATGCGTATCTGATACGCTGGTGGCGTATATCACGTGAGTGTCCATCGCTCTATCTCCTTAGACTGCTTTTTGCCGAGTAAAGCTAGTTACACATTACATACACATTTATATATACACTCACCTGTTAATATACGATCCAGGAAGCATTCCTTTTACTGTGAGGATCAATCTTCGCAGTTGCCTTTCTCTTAACAGATGGAGCCTCATACACTTGACTGCTTGCCGTAGTATTACGGAATAAATCTCGCGGTGTAGAAGTTAGATTGAAAAACAGTTGAGCAATGGACAGTTTATCAGGTAAAAAAACAGATTTAAGCACAGTCATTTTATGTATAATGTCGTTAATTATATGTATGCCAGATACTGGAGCCAATACATTTCCATTCAGATCCCAACGAACGATTCCACTAGCATCATAATGGTTTAGCAAGGATCTTGCATATTCATGATCTCGCACTTTCAATTTCAAATCTATTAAATGTTTTATGGAAGGGTTGGTATGCAACTGAGGTGGGGGAGGTTTGACAGTAAGATGTTGAGCAACAGCTTTCACAGTGGGGTAAGCAGGGCTGTGTGCAGCTTTCCGGTTGTCCACTATTTTACGCGGTACGAGATAAAAGGCTTTCATTTTACTTTACTTACTTACTTTACGTACTTTACTTACTTTACTTACTTACTCACTTACTTACTTACTTTACTTACTTACTGAACAACCGTGTAATTAAACTAGCTGCAATCGGCAAAATAATGGATAAAATACTGCCTCCTCGTTTGCTGGTTAATATCTGTTTCTTAGTTGACACAGAAAGTTTCTTACAGGCTAGTGACCGAATAAGCAATTTATATTTTTTCAACTTTTTAACGACCTTGTCAGGTACAGGCAATTTTTTTTTTAAAGTTATTAAAAATTTCTGATAAACAATTTATATGTGGTTTCTTCAATTTTTCAATCAACTGTTTTCTCGAGGAATACTGAAGTTTTGATAATAGTTGGATCAATTCCTTGTATTTATAAACTAAGGGCTTCTTCATTATAAATGTAATATCTCAGCAACATCAATCCATTGATCGAATGATCGATCATAACCTGCGTACCTAACTTTATACTGAAGCTTGCCAGAGACTCTGCGTTGGCCCACTACCTTTTCAATATTAAAGGTTTGAGGCAAATGTGTGGCTGTTAATTCTTGTTTATAGAAGCCACCATCAATTTCTTCCCCATTCAGATCTTTTAGAAAGTATAAAGGGATGTGTTGTCTTCGATCAATACGTGTAACTGTAAATATCTCTCGGGTGTTCTGCTGCTTAAACCCTTTCTTAAACTTGGAAATGCGATCAGATAGAGTGATGCGTACTGTATCACCAACACTCAATCGAGTAATGACAGTTCTCTTTGATTTGCTCGGGCTTTTATACATTAAATCAAATTGTTTTCCGTGTTCACTGGGCGAGGATAGAGCGTGCACCTCCGTGGGTGTCTTCCCCTTCAATCCTCTGTGTGGGGTTAAATTATATGTTTTCACAATATCTGGTAGAGCCTGCATGTATTTTAAAGTGTTGTGTGCCATCATAAACTTGTAAAGTTTACCTTTTAAAGTACGTATGAACCGCTCAGCGATTGAAGCTTTAGTCTCCTGAGAAAATACGCTATATAACTGTACTTTCTTTGCTGCCAGCATTTTTTTCATAGTGGCGTTATAAAATTCGCCACCTCGATCAGAATTAATTTTGCGCACTCCCTGAGAATGAGGTGAATCTAAAATTAAAGCCAGAGCTTTACTGGTACTTTTCCCGTCCTTGCTGCGTAAGGGTACTACTTGAGCGTACCTGGAGAAAATATCTACACATACGAGTAAATATTTCACTCCGTCATTATGTTTGTCCAATAAACTCATCTCGGCCAAGTCTATAGCTTGAAATAGTCGTGGTTTAGGGCTTAACACACGACGCCGAGGGAATTTAAGGGGTTGTAAATAATGCAACGTATAGGAGTCAGAGCTTTTCAGATAGTCCTTTACATCGGCTATAGTTATACTAGAGTTAATTAATTTGGCGGCCTTATACAACCTCTGTACCCCTCCAAGCCCCCCCCCCCGCTAGATAAGGGGTCATTATATACTCGTTCCAGTACATCTTTCTTGCTCACCATTGGTAAACTATCTCATAGGGCGGTTCGTGAACAATATTACCGCGTAACGTTATAGTAGAGGGAGTGTTCGAACCCAGATCTACTAGCAAATAACCGTAGGGTTGGCTAATAACTTTCTTATATAACTCTACAAATTTCTTTGAATCCTGTTTCCCAAATATTTGTCGTCCGAGTGTTTCAATTTGTGACAGGTCTCTTGATTTAACCAATATGAAATGAGAAGCATTTAAACTAATATTCCTCGAATATTTACCAGGAAAAAATATATTTTGAATAATCAATATGACGGAAACCATGAAATGTCGACCCCTAGTAAACATGTCTGATACGATTTTTGAATTCGCAGACTGTAAAAAGGTCATCATAGATTACTAAGATATGCGAGTCATTATCCACTCGCTCTTCCACAGGATCAATAATGGTTGAATGCTCGATCAGCTTCCTTTTAATTTGTGGATCTGATCGTAATTCAGAGTAACCTCCTCCGCATATAATTATTGAGGAAAACTTGTGCTGATACTTCCTTACAAGTTTACTGCACAAGTAGGATTTTCCGCTGTTTGAATAACCAGCAATAATAACACGAGATGGTTCTCTGAAAATATCTAGATGTTCCTCATGGATTATATCATAGGAACTGTCCATGATTAATGCTTCGTTAAGACTGCTAAAAACTAAGGAAATGAGGTGGTATTTATACAAACATAGTCATTTACAGGTGTTTATTCACATAATTTATGTACAGCAGCAACAATTTTTTAAAACTAATTGTAGTTCTTACAGTTCACAAACAATAATATTAAACATCCTATTCATTTAGTATAAATAGTTCTAGTCATATGGGGCATCTATCTTAATACTAGCTAACAATTGTACAACATAAAATCTAGTGAGGGTTGAATAGTTTCTGAGCTGTAGCATCGCGTTTGCTCCAGGGGCGGAATATTGGGTAGAGTCTCTGTGGTTGGTCTACTTCCTCTTCCTCCATAAACACTTCTTCCATCTCCTCCTCTCCCACTTCTACATCCATCTCATCATCATTGTTATTGGGAATATCTGGATGACCATACGCTAGGGACTGTGTGGGGCTTAAAATGTAGCGTTTATCGTCAAATGCTGACAATCCTCTGCAGGTACTGCGACATGTACAAATCTTTCCTTGCACGTTACGTATAGATCTCGACACAAACCTGATTGAAGTGTTTGTTTCAAGAGTGTGCTGAAACGAGTCGTGTGAGAGTTTCTCTTGTAGGTGGTATGGCACGCCCTTACACTTACAAGTGTGCTCCCCATCATGTGTGGTGAACGAATATGTTTTAGGTCTGAGAGCAATTAACTGGTTAATAATCTTAGAGCCTATTTCAGACTTGAGCAATCCTAGTTCACCTTCTCGCGCTTTAGAGTATGATGGATGTGTGTCATTAAAATTACTAAAATCCATACAGTCGAAGAGAGGAGACTTATTCAACTCTTCAAACACATCCTGACAGTCAAGTTTAATGATGAAAGAGTCTGTGTCTGTATATAACAGACTCGCTTTATCGCCATACGCGGGTTTGACAACTTCATACCAGAACTCATAGAGACGCCTCTTAGCAATTTGAAGTATATGATAACCCAGATACGTAGGAGTGTTGACTAGGAGAGACTTCTGTTTGATAGTACATATCACACGATCCTTACTTAACAAAAGACTCCGCTTGAAGAATGGGTTTCGAGCATGTTTCAGGAAATGTCTACGATCTGTGACCAAATAGTGTTTGTTCCCATATTTAGATACATCTGTGAGACTCTTTTCCATATATAGAGTTTGATACGAGTTTGAAAGCCTTTTTTTTATCGCGCATTTGGTACTGGCACGTTCACGAACATTGGTTTCAATGAAGTCTTTAAGGTAGCTCTCCTGCTCGAATTCGTAGATGTCGTGAACTTTAGCTACTTCTAATCCAATGCGTATGAGTAACTGTAACAAGTCCAAACTAACCAGGTAATCTTTCTGAGGAAGGTGAGAAGCAATTAATTTAGTGTTGTTTTTAGGTAGACCGCGACTTTCTTCTGTAAGAATATTCTTACTGTAAGGTGAAATGTGATCCTCAGTAATGCAAGTATGTGAAAGAACTAGGGGCAGTTCATCTGTATACCTAGCTACCTCCGGTCGGACCTGCAGTGTATCACACAACACCCAATATCCCTTGGACCCATCACATGGGATATTCTCCAAGCCTCGCTCTAGCAGCACGTCACGCTCATTGTGTGTCAGTTTCCGAATCCCGCCACGAGGGAGCAGTTCAGTCATACACGCCCCGTAAAGACTATTAAAATCGAGGTAAATGATGTAGCTACTATCTTCCCCTAGATCTAAGCCTGTGTGCTGGTTCTCCACATTCGTGTACTGTCTCGTCACACTGGTGAACCCACCTCGGAGATTCGACGAAGTAAATCATATAACAATGGGTCTGACACAACATCAAGTTCAACTTTCGATTTAAGCAAGAATGCATCCCAAGCAAATGAGGGTAAAGAAATGTAGTGGGAAATGTCTAATTTGTAGAGAGCAAGCATGGTATCTCGCCAGACTGTGAACACATCAGCTAGTAAACCTGTGTCCACTTTGAGGTAAAGGAGCAGATACTCCCCTATGTTGCGACATTTAGCCAAATCAAAAATTTCTAAGGCTTGTTTATAATCTTTTTCTGACAACTCTTCGTCTTTTAGTGTATTGTAAAACTTATCGCGAGAAGGAAGGTGAGGTTCATCTAACACAGACATAGAGGATAAATAATCATAGCAGAATGATTGTTTACCCTTGAGCAGTTTTGGGATGGCAGCTTTATTTACTCCTTTTAACATAGCCAAAGTGAATGTGGTAGGTTTCCCACTATCAATATGATCCTTGGCTATTCTTCCTAGCGAGCCGTTGAGAAGAGCTAAACTATCCAAAAATCTTAAGTTGTTCACATCGACTTTCATAAATTTAAATCCATCCCTAGCTAATATATCTATTTCACTTCCTGGTCTATCTTTCATCTCGTTTAGGATTACTCCTAAATCATAGGAAGCGTTGTGGGAAAAAGTGTATAGGAACTTGTATGAATTTATACACTGCAAATTACATCTATCACAGTAAGCTGCTTGATAATTGTGGAATCTTACTGTGTGGTCGTGATGCCGGACTTTGATTACATCTTCCCCGTTAAAAGGTTCATCACAGAGTTCACAGGCTGTTTTTGTTTCAAATATCGCCTGCTGTTGCTGAGACATGTGTAGTTCATAGGATACTAACCCCTTCTTGATTCTAGCCCATGACGCTTCTAGCGTGGTTACAAAGTGATTGACCGCATCTTTACCCAAATAAGTGTCATTCTCAACAATATTCATCTGTCTGTCAATGATGATGTACGCATACGCTACTGCGTTGTGACGAGATTCTATCATTCCCTTAGGGTTCGAGCGGTCTAACATGCACTCAAAGTCATAAAAGCACATGTGACTAGGACCATATCCCCGTCCATAGTTACGGAAAGTAATCTTCCTCTCTGGCGGGTAAAATTTGAGAGTCTGGTGAACTTTGCATGTACTTTCATGACTCTGCATGCGATCTGCTGGGAGTGATATCATACAACAATGGCAAAAGCTGTGATGACTTGGGATGCGATCTGGATTGCTGCGCATATTACGTACATATTAGTTAAAATCCTTAAATAATACTAAGTGTTGAGCTTCCAACATCAGCAATGGTATGACATCTGTATATCCACCTCTTCCCTTCCTAGCTAGTGTAATGTAGTGTCGTTGTCGTCGTCTAGCATTTTCATCTCTTTCTAGTGAATAGATGAATATAGTGACTTTATTAATTTTTTCTACCTTGTGAATATCCTCAAATGTCACTGCAGAAATGACATCTGCTGGCCAATTAATGTGTCTGAGACACCAACTAGCATTCACAGATCTAGCGCTGATATTACCTAGTCGCATCCCCTTAGCTAAATATTTATAAGCAGCAACACACTGCATAAGGCAAATATCAGCCTCTCCCTCTGGATTGAAAACCAACTGCTTTCCACGCAAGCCTTCAGGATAGTCTACATGCGAGCCTAATCTTATTGGATGTTCAATCTGACCACAGTTAATGTAAAACCCTGTGAGCCGCTCAACCAAGACATTGGACCCCTCCTTCTCTTCCAAGTACTGAGATATTTTCCCTGTCAATTCGTCAGCCCAAAAATCAATAAGTGTATCTACTTCCTCTCGAGTTACTGTTCGCCCCTCACCTCGTATGGGAAAGCCGTCGTTATTTATAGGATCCAAAAGATTCTCCTCCGCCTCCTCACCGTCTTGTTGTACATTTAAATTCCGCACAATTAGAGTGATGTCTGGGTAAATTAGGAGTGATGGATGTTGTGGGGAGATGTTATAAATGATGGTGGGCTTGCTATGGGGGAACTGGTACTATTAAGGGGTAAGGGTAAGTAGAATACAGAGGTATCAAATATGGGAGAACTAAAAGGCCCGGCCCCCAAAATAAAATATCCACAGTAATAAATACTTGCTACTATATAATTCCAACTTAAACTCTATGTTGTCTCTAACCCCCAATGTACGTTCTTGTATATACATAAATAAATAAAATAAATAAATAAATAAATAACTAGGGATCGAGGCATTAATGTGCAGTACGTGCTTCCCTCACCTGTGACGTCACAGCGCCATCTGACGACAGCATATACACAGGCAGCCATTTTATGTTCCACCAAGATTAAAATTTTGTTTTTTTAAATTTTGCCTCAAGGGGCGAGTTTATTGGGCAGCGCCCAATGTGTTCGGAATAGAATGTTCTACAAGAACATATGTATAAAATGTCACACAAGGATGCGTTAGACTGGCCGCAAATAAACAACTATACATTGATCACTAGCCGTGAGCTCCAAACAGCGACGAAATGTTTCTATTCTTTTCAGGGTTCTAAACTCCACACTTATTCTACAGCGTTAAATTTGGTATCACTGAAATCGCAATAAAATTCCCTACACGTACATATGCATATAAATGTTGAATCATGATCGCGCCCACCCTCAAGAGTGTGAGAAGTGGGTGAAGTGTTACCCGTTCCCGCACATCGGCGAAATTAGTATTGAAAAGTTTATTCTTTTCACTGTCCTGACCTTAATTTTCAAAGTACGCATTTCATTTTTGTGCCAATGTGTTCGCAATAAATGTTCTACAAGGACATATGTATAAAATGTCACAGAAGGATGCGTTAGATCGGCAACAAACAAAAAACCCTACGTCGATTAATTACACTCGTCGTGTCAACAATACAATAGTCTTCCCACGAAGATCCAATGCAATGCCGTTTTCTCAAATAGGCTATGTGACTATTAGAGAAAACAAAAATTTTATGGCAAACATGTTCATAGTATCTCCAAGTCGATCGGCGTGTGAGAATTGAGACCACTGACTGTGGGGTTCAGTCCCTGAGCCCATTATGTGCCATCTTTCCACTACCGCCCACAAGATGGGTATGGGGTGCATAATAAATGAACTAAACTAAATAAAACTGACAAAAGTTTCCCAGTCTGTCCACCTCACCTCTACCATACGTTCCCTGGCCTCAGCCAGAGCCGTTTGAAAGAGCTTAGGCTTTTCAGCAGTGCGGGTCCTTCTATAAGCTAGTCCAATTAATTCTTCTGGCAGTGTGTTTTAATGCATGCAATTTAGAATCATTATAATAAGCATAAGTGCTATTACCAGTGTAATTTGGGTTACGTGGCCTGGACGATGGATCAAGTGATTCTATGAATGAACATAACAAAGGGGGATATTAACAAGGGTAGAGTTGACTAAATGTAAACTCTGTCAGCAGAACTATTCGCATATTTTGCGACATTATATAATGGAATGTGAAAAATCGCGGAATTTAGAGATAACACCATCAATAGTGTCCAAGAAATGTGTAAGTACTTCATTCATAATGATGTGCTGCCCGAAATCTTAGCGAAGTGTCCAGCATTTGCTTATTGTAGGTAATGCATGCACATGACTGTAAAGCTGCCGCCCAGTTGGGTGGGTGTGGAGCACATGACTGTAAAGCTGCCGCCCAGTTGGGTGGGTGTAGAGCACATGACTGTAAAGCTGCCGCCCAGTTGGGTGGGTGTGGAACACATGACTGTAAAGCTACCGCCCAGTTGGGTGGGTGTGGAGCACATGACTGTAAAGCTGCCACCTAGTTGGATGGGTGTGGAGCACATGACTGTAAAGCTGCCGCCCAGTTGGGTGGGTGTGGAGCACATGACTGTAAAGCTGCCGCCCAGTTGGGTGGGTGTGGAGCACATGACTGTAAAGCTGCCGCCCAGTTGGGTGGGTGTTGAGCGCATGACTGTAAAGCTGCCGCCCAGACTCACCATAGATGTAAAGTGCCTTGTATAGTGACTATTGTGAGTCTCTTGTTGATCACTTGTGACACATAGATTATTGATGTGTGTATTTGTGTGGGTGATTATAAATATGTATGTGTATGTATATATGTATATATATATGTAAATGTATGTATGAGAGTGTGTACATGTATATATAACATTAATAATTTTGTAACTAGCGTCAAAAATTGTTATTTGTTTAGCTAAACAAACTAGAAGGTTCAGTTCCTGAACCAATTATGTGCCTCTGTAATCCTTTACACCACCGCCCACGGGATGGGTATGGGGTGCATAAAAAAGAAAGAAATGGAAATAATAGGGGTATGAAATGTATCAACATAAAACATTAATGTTAGTGGCCATCAGGTAAAATCAGGTTATTATTTGTAAAGAATTTAAATGAGTTAAACTAAATACGAACTTAATATATTTTGCTAACGCAAAAATATATTCCCGAGGTATTTATTGCGAGTCTGTATATAACAGACTCACAATAAAGCGAGTCTGTTATATACAGACTCTTTCATCATTAAACTTGACTGTCAGGATGTGTTTGAAGAGTTGAATAAGTCTCCTCTCTTCGACTGTATGGATTTTAGTAATTTTAATGACACACATCCATCATACTCTAAAGCGCTAGAAGGTGAACTAGGATTGCTCAAGTCTGAAATAGGCTCTAAGATTATTAACCAGTTAATTGCTCTCAGACCTAAAACATATTCGTTCACCACACATGATGGGGAGCACACTTGTAAGTGTAAGGGCGTGCCATACCACCTACAAGAGGAACTCTCACACGACTCGTTTCAGCACACTCTTGAAACAAACACTTCAATCAGGTTTGTGTCGAGATCTATACGTAACGTGCAAGGAAAGATTTGTACATGTCGCAGTACCTGCAGAGGATTGTCAGCATTTGAAGATAAACGCTACATTTTAAGCCCCACACAGTCCCTAGTGTATGGTCATCCAGATATTCCCAATAACAATGATGATGAGATGGATGTAGAAGTGGGAGAGGAGGAGATGGAAGAAGTGTTTATGGAGGAAGAGGAAGTAGACCAACCACAGAGACTCTACTCAATATTCCGCCCCTGGAGAAAACACGATGCTACAGCTCAGAAACTATTCAACCCTCACTAGATTTTATGTTGTACAATTGTTAGCTAGTATTAAGATAGATGCCCCATATGACTAGAACTATTTATACTAAATGAATAGGATGTTTAATATTATTGTTTGTGAACTGTAAGAACTACAATTAGTTTTAAAAAATTGTTGCTGCTGTACATAAATTATGTGAATAAACACCTGTAAATGACTATGTTTGTATAAATACCACCTCATTTCCTTAGTTTTTAGCAGTCTTAACGAAGCATTAATCATGGACAGTTCCTATGATATAATCCATGAGGAACATCTAGATATTTTCAGAGAACCATCTCGTGTTATTATTGCTGGTTATTCAAACAGCGGAAAATCCTACTTGTGCAGTAAACTTGTAAGGAAGTATCAGCACAAGTTTTCCTCAATAATTATATGCGGAGGAGGTTACTCTGAATTACGATCAGATCCACAAATTAAAAGGAAGCTGATCGAGCATTCAACCATTATTGATCCTGTGGAAGAGCGAGTGGATAATGACTCGCATATTTAGTAATCTATGATGACCTTTTTACAACTGCGAATTCAAAAATCGTATCAGACATGTTTACTAGGGGTCGACATTTCATGGTTTCCGTCATATTGATTATTCAAAATATATTTTTTCCTGGTAAATATTCGATATATTAAATATATTTAAATGCTTCTCATTTCATATTGGTTAAATCAAGAGACCTGTCACAAATTGAAACACTCGGACGACAAATATTTGGGAAACAGGATTCAAAGAAATTTGTAGAGTTATATAAGAAAGTTATTAGCCAACCCTACGGTTATTTGCTAGTAGATCTGGGTTCGAACACTCCCTCTACTATAATGTTACGCGGTAATATTGTTCACGAACCGCCCTATGAGATAGTTTACCAATGGTGAGCAAGAAAGATGTACTGGAACGAGTATATAATGACCCCTTATCTAGCGGGGGGGGGGGCTTGGAGGGGTACAGAGGTTGTATAAGGCCGCCAAATTAATTAACTCTAGTATAACTCTAGCCGATGTAAAGGACTATCTGAAAAGCTCTGACTCCTATACGTTGCATTATTTACAACCCCTTAAATTCCCTCGGCGTCGTGTGTTAAGCCCTAAACCACGACTATTTCAAGCTATAGACTTGGCCGAGATGAGTTTATTGGACAAACATAATGACGGAGTGAAATATTTACTCGTATGTGTAGATATTTTCTCCAGGTACGCTCAAGTAGTACCCTTACGCAGCAAGGACGGGAAAAGTACCAGTAAAGCTCTGGCTTTAATTTTAGATTCACCTCATTCTCAGGGAGTGCGCAAAATTAATTCTGATCGAGGTGGCGAATTTTATAACGCCACTATGAAAAAAATGCTGGCAGCAAAGAAAGTACAGTTATATAGCGTATTTTCTCAGGAGACTAAAGCTTCAATCGCTGAGCGGTTCATACGTACTTTAAAAGGTAAACTTTACAAGTTTATGATGGCGCACAACACTTTAAAATACATGCAGGCTCTACCAGATATTGTGAAAACATATAATTAACCCCACACAGAGGATTGAAGGGGAAGACACCCACGGAGGTGCACGCTCTATCCTCGCCCAGTGAACACGGAAAACAATTTGATTTAATGTATAAAAGCCCGAGCAAATCAAAGAGAACTGTCATTCCTCGATTGAGTGTTGGTGATATAGTACGCATCACTCTATCTGATCGCATTTCCAAGTTTAAGAAAGGGTTTAAGCAGCAGAACACCCGAGAGATATTTACAGTTACACGTATTGATCGGAGACAACACATCCCTTTATACTTTCTAAAAGATCTGAATGGGGAAGAAATTGATGGTGGCTTCTATAAACAAGAATTAACAGCCACACATTTGCCTCAAACCTTAATATTGAAAAGGTAGTGGGCCAACGCAGAGTCTCTGGCAAGCTTCAGTATAAAGTTAGGTACGCAGGTTATGATCGATCATTCGATCAATGGATTGATGTTGCTGAGATATTACATTTATAATGAAGAAGCCCTTAGTTTATAAATACAAGGAATTGATCCAACTATTATCAAAACTTCAGTATTCCTCGAGAAAACAGTTGATTGAAAAATTGAAGAAACCACATATAAATTGTTTATCAGAAATTTTTAATAACTTTAAAAAAAAAATTGCCTGTACCTGACAAGGTCGTTAAAAAGTTGAAAAAATATAAATTGCTTATTCGGTCACTAGCCTGTAAGAAACCTTCTGTGTCAACTAAGAAACAGATATTAACCAGCAAACGAGGAGGCAGTATTTTATCCATTATTTTGCCGATTGCAGCTAGTTTAATTACACGGTTGTTCAGTAAGTAAGTAAAGTAAGTAAGTGAGTAAGTAAAGTAAAGTAAGTAAAGTACGTAAAGTAAGTAAGTAAAGTAAAATGAAAGCCTTTTATCTCGTACCGCGTAAAATAGTGGACAACCGGAAAGCTGCACACAGCCCTGCTTACCCCACTGTGAAAGCTGTTGCTCAACATCTTACTGTCAAACCTCCCCACCTCAGTTGCATACCAACCCTTCCATAAAACATTTAATAGATTTGAAAGTGAAAGTGCGAGATCATGAATATGCAAGATCCTTGCTAAACCATTATGATGCTAGTGGAATCGTTCGTTGGGATCTGAATGGAAATGTATTGGCTCCAGTATCTGGCATACATATAATTAACGACATTATACATAAAATGACTGTGCTTAAATCTGTTTTTTTACCTGATAAACTGTCCATTGTTCAACTGTTTTTCAATCTAACTTCTACACCGCGAGATTTATTCCGAATACTACGGCAAGCAGTCAAGTGTATGAGGCTCCATCTGTTAAGAGAAAGGCAACTGCGAAGATTGATCCTCACAGTAAAAGGAATGCTTCCTGGATCGTATATTAACAGGTGAGTGTATATATAAATGTGTATGTAATGTGTAACTAGCTTTACTCGGCAAAAAGCAGTCTAAGGAGATAGAGCGATGGACACTCACGTGATATACGCCACCAGCGTATCAGATACGCATTTATTCCCAAATAACATCCCCGCATCGTTCCAAAATCGATTGTTTAACCAGCTAGAATTAGATCCCAGGAGGAGTTATGAAATGTGTCTACAAAAATTACTCCTCCCCACTTCCCATTACGTTATTAAGCGTGATAATCCTGAGGCATATATACGTGTAGGCGTTACGTATGAGAAAGTGGGCGAGGGGAGATACATGCATTCAAAGCATTTATTATCATCTGATGTTTTAGCCGGAACTATAAAAGAAATTAATACCATGATTAATACAGAAATAGAGGCCATATTTTCAAGTAATGCTAAACTGAATTTTTTAGGAAAGTCATTAAAACAATTTTCAGCTAAATACGAAAGCATTTTATTAAATATGATTCTTCCTCCAATCGAAACAAGTTCACTACTGTGATTAGTGAGGAGAATATTAGCTCTGCAACGGGGCATAAAAACATCAGTAGAGTCACATTGTCATTTGGGACGGCTTTTGGGAAAGTGGTGGGCTTAGTTCCAGAAATTGAATATGACATATTCGCAAAACGTCAGTATGCCTCGAGTGTAGTTAACACATGTCTATTCCCACCAATGCCTAGAGGAGGTGTTGATATTCTGTGTGTTTATTGTGATAAAATCTCTTCTACTAGATATGGGAACCAGTCTGTAAATATTTTGGATGTAATCTCCCTAAATGGAAGTGATAACAGCAACAATAAAAAACTATATGTGCGTCTTAACACCAACATGATAGACAGCGTCAGCATCGCTATTAGGGATCAGGATGGTAACCCAATACATTTTGATGAACGTGGGTGTACCATAGCAGTCTTGCATGTACGTCCCGTAGCAGGAGGTATATAACACCAACGCTTTCCCCCACTCCTCATTCGTCTGAAACAAGCGGAGAAATGCGTGTCCACTTTATTCCTCCCTCTGTTGAGGAATTATACATTCTGTTAACCCCTCCTAGAGGTGGGGGGACTGATGATATACGGATTTTCAACAGCAGTAGGCATTATACGCGTGGAGGGGGAATACTTTCCTTTTTAAGCGGGATAGCGCGTCGAGCGGCGCCCTTTATCATGAGAACACTGGCTCCGGCTGCGCTTAGCTTGGGGCAGAACGTACTAGACGACATTAATAATGACAAACAAACTTTCAAACAATCTCTTAAGAAACGCGGAGTTGAAACATTGAAAGGAATGGGGAAGCAAATGATAGGCGGAAGAGTGCAGAAAAAGAATAAACAAACAAACAAAAAAAATTATTAAACATCAAACGTTTTACTAAAGCGAAATATAATGATGTGCTGTCATAAATTCTTCTCACTCGGCTTGTGTTGTCTAAAGCACAAACATGGCCGGATATAACGCTCTTGGCCTCCAGGTGCCATTAGAACACTATACCGCGGCTGTTAGTGAAGCCTTTCCTAAAGTGTTTTCCCCTCGATTGGTAGAATCAACAATTGCAAGCAGACAAACGGTGGATGTATTACCTGTGAATTCAGGGGTTAATAATAAGTTTACAGACACCTATCTGGAATTCATCATCAAAGGGGTGAATGGGCAACTGGTGGATTTATCATCTATAGCTTTGGAGTTGTCTATTGATCTAACCGAAGAAGATGGAACAACACCTTTAGGAGATGCTAAAAACATCTCGTTAGTGAATGGAATATCGCAAACTCTATTCAAATCCGCTATTGTGTATTTAAACGAAACAGTAGTTGAAACCAGCTCATTATTCTCATTCTGGTCATACGTAAAGTTATTATCTACGATTTCTGGGTGTAAGGCTAACCGCTATGATAAACTGTCACAGTTTTTTAACCATGTCGATCCTGGTAAAATTGAAGCTGGTTATTTCACTAACGCCTCGGCTGGGGAGAAGCAACGGATGACTGATATGAAAACGAGTGGCGTGAATACTTGTTTTAAACTAATGCTGGATGTCACATCAGTTAGTGAATATGTTTTGGATAATGTGGACATCAGGGTGCGGCTCGAACTTCAACCAGATAAATGGCTTATACTCAGCGATAATGAACACGCTAATTTTAAATACAATATCAAGTCTACACGTCTATGGGTGGAACGGGTATTGCCATACCCTGAAGGATTAGTAGCCGTTAATAAAGCCATGGTGCAGAACAACTCTCCTATTACGTATACTTTTAATAAAACTTTATACAAAACGTATATATTGGGGACAGGTCAGCGCTCGATAACGATGGACCAACCGTGGGGGACTGTTATACCAGAACATTTATATATGATCATCCTTGATATGGAGGCAGTGTCTGGTGCATATAATCGCAACCCGCTTTATTTGGAAAACTGCGAGCTTAGTAAAGTATTAATATCGCAGAATAGCACTAATAATGTCAATATTGGGTGTGACTTCTCTCATAACTGCACCAAGTGTATTACACAGCATTACAAGCCTTAGGCTTCGATAAAGACAATATATTGTCTTATGATACATATGTGAATGGTGGAACCATACTAGCCTTTAATTTACAACCTGAGGATATAGATGACACCATCCCGATTGAAAAAAGTGGTAATCTGCGGATTGCTTTGGAATTTAAACGCGGTGTGGCTAGAAATAAAGTCATTCTAGTTTACGGGTCTACAACAGGTGTGATCAGCATTAACGCAGATCGTCGCGTTATTTGCGATACGTGAGGATAAATATTAATATGAATTGTTTGGAAATAAATGAGGCTATCAGAAGTAATTTAGGTGATAAGGTAAACTATCTAGGATGTTTCCTAGCTGATGACATAAGGAAAATAGCGACAAAAATACATGAAAAAAGACCTGTGGTGTTCATAATCAACACTCTGGAGTCTGGTTCACATAATAAAATGGGACATTGGATAACATTCTATGTAAATAAGGATGAAGGTAGAAGTGAGATAGTTATACTAGACAGTTACGCTAATCCTGCAATAGGATCTTATTCAAGATATTTCGAAGAGTTTATGTCCTACTTCCAAGACTATGTCCTATATATTATGAAGAAAAGGATACAATCCCTGAATAGTTACTTCTGTGGGAATTACGCCGTTTATTTTGCCTATCATTTTTCCAGACTAAGCTTAGAGACCGCCCTGCTTCACTTTGATGAAGCATTTAAATATGGTAAATTTCACAAGAACGATAACATTGGATAACATTCTATGTAAATAAGGATGAAGGTAGAAGTGAGATAGTTATACTAGACAGTTACGCTAATCCTGCAATAGGATCTTATTCAAGATATTTCGAAGAGTTTATGTCCTACTTCCAAGACTATGTCCTATATATTATGAAGAAAAGGATACAATCCCTGAATAGTTACTTCTGTGGGATTACGCCGTTTATTTTGCCTATCATTTTTCCAGACTAAGCTTAGAGACCGCCCTGCTTCACTTTGATGAAGCATTTAAATATGGTCAATTTCACAAGAACGATGAAAAAGTGATGAAATTCAATTATGCTCAGATGAAAATGCCTGTGTGTAAGCAAACATTCTGCTTAAACGGTACTGATGCTGAGTGTGAAACACTGTGTGACGAAGTTGGCTAGGATGATAGTGCAGTGAGTAATACTTTATGTTAGGATTGCATGATGAACATAATAATGTCTGTATTTTATTTTTTACAACATTGACAACAACAAAAACTTATAACCTTTTTCCCCTTTCTACCGAATGGCTGGTTGACTAGCGTGCTGGGAAGGTTCGATGTAGTGGATGAATGACTCACAATCTGTCTACTACCTAAACCCTTTCTACAGATTGAATGATTGACTAGGATAACAAGAAGCTTCGATGGAATGGAAGAATACCTCTCCCATCTACCTGACGGCTAAAGCATCAAGAAGTCTTATTATTATTATTATTATTATTATTATTATTATTATTATTATTATTATTATTATTATTATTATTAATATTATTATTATTATTATTATTATCGTTGTAAATCGCTTAAGTGTTTAATAAAAGAAATAAATTTATATAAAGTGTTTACTTTTCCCTCGTTTATTGCATATATTCTTTCATTCACTAGCAAGAAAACGCAAACAATCTAGCTGAGGTGTTTGGTATGTCTTAACTCTCAAAGGAGTCCTCCAGACTCATGATAGATGCGACTTGCCCCTGACGAGAAGGGGGGGGGGGCTGAGGGGAATTGGGGTGGGAGGGGAAGATATGATCACACTAGCTACATGGAAATACTCTTCAGTTACCCACTGAAAGGTGGACAGTACACACACCCCTCTGCAGACTTTGAAAAACTATTAAGGGTAATGGACCACATCCGCAAGAGGATGCTCTCTCTCTCTCTCTCCTACCCTCCTGTCACTTCCGACCTCTTGTAGGGGGGAACTAATGGACGTCATTGTTATTCTCTCTGGTATGGGGGCTCACCCCTCCCTCCACAACATAACCTACATACTCCTCCTCCTCCCTACATGTCCGCATACCAACCACATAGCTTCCAACCCCTACCTAACATGACATTCTCTCAATTGACGCCTGGCCGGACGCCACGCATCGAAACTTCCGGGGAAGCACATATCCTCATATTCCATACTCTACCACATACCCCCACATACTCTCCTACCCCCCCCCCCCACACACATAATCCCCATCTTCTCTGACCGCATAACCCATCACCAGACGCTCATACGCGTCCGGTGCGTGCCAAACTTCCGGGAAAATTCCCCAAAACCCCTTGCGACTAGTCACGTGCGCTCCACCTGGCCATTTTGACCCACCTGGCCATTATGACCCACCTGGCCAGATGGTGCGCGCGGTTGTAGTCGCAGGGGCCCACCTGGCCAGATGGTGTGCACGGTTCTAGTCACAGGGGCCCACCTGGCCAGATGGCGCGCGTCGTCGTAGTCCTCAACTTCACTACTGGCAAGAACATTTGCAGGGTTTAAATTTGTTGTTTGCTAAGTTGCAAGAGACCAATTTTACTGTTAACCCAAAGAAATGTAACTTTGCTAGAGGTACAATTGTTTATCTAGGGCACGAGGTTGGTTAAGGTAGGGTGATGCCTCTATGTGATAAAATTAATGCCATTGTAAATTATCCTATCTTGACTAACAAAAAACAGGTTCAGCGATTTTTAGGGATGTGTGCCTATTATCGTAGGTATTGTAAGAACTTTTCTATGGTAGCTTCACCTCTGACTGATTTGTTGCAGCAGAGAGTTAGATTTAAGTGGACTACCCAGTGTCAAGAAGCCTTTGATGGGTTAAAAAGTATCTTATCTTCATTCCCAGTCCTCGCTAGTCCTGATTTTACTAAGCCTTTTATCATGTATATAGATGCTTCTGATTTGGGTGCAGGTGCTGCCCTACTCCAGAATGGATGTGATAATGTCGAGCATCCTGTATACTATTTTTCGAGAAAGTTCTCTAGTACAGAGTGAAATTACTCTGTTGTTGAGAAGGAGGCTTATGCTCTTGTGTTGGCATGCAAGAAGTTTGAGGTATATTTACATGGAAATAAGGTTGATGTATATACCGACCATAATCCTTTAACCTTTATTGACAGAATGAAATCCATAATCAAAAATTTTTGAGGTGGTCTTTGTATTTACAGGAATTCAATCTCCATATTCATCATATTCCTGGCAAGTTAAATGTTCTGGCTGATGCTTTATCTAGATGTTTTCCCTGAGAAAACCTATGTGAAGAACCACCCTAAATTTCCTGATTTACTTGATGAGATAATGATTGTAATTACTTGTAAGTGCTGAGTTACTGGTAATTGATTTAAAACTTAATGATGTGATATTCTTATTATATGTTTTATATATTGTAGTAGTTGATGCTGTAATTGTGCTTGCACCTTATATTTGTGCAGCTTATGAAGATTATTGTGAATATTTATGTGTTATTCATGATGTGTTTTTGCTGTCTATGTCAGGTTATCTCGAGATGATTTCGGGGCTTTTTAGTGTCCCCGCGGCCCGGTCCTCAAACAGACCTCCACCCCCAGGAGGCAGCCCATGACAGCTGACTAACACCCAGGTACCTATTTTACTGCTAGGTAACAGGGGCATAGGGTGAAAGAAACTCTGGCCATTTTTTCTCGCCGGCGCCTGGGATCAAACGCAGGACCACAGGATCACAAGTCCAGCGTGCTGTCCGCTCGGCCGACCTGCTCCCTGTCTGTAAGAATGTGTACACTGTGTCTCACATTGTGCTCATTTCTTGCGATGGAGGGATGTTATGACCACATATACACCAGTATGATCATACTGAGATTGGTGTATGAATGTGCTCAAGCTATACAGTGATATCTTGGTTGATAGCCTCGTATCACAAATATTGTGTATATGATGTAAACTCATGTTACCATATATTATTCTTATTTTATATATTGTCAATGTTTGACATACATTCCCAAGTCTATATTAATTCTGTATCAATGATGTATGACATGTAATTGTGGATATATATATTAGATGTCTAGTTATAGCAGTAGCCTTGTGTCATAGATTTGAAAAACATTCTTGTATGTTTATTGTAAGTAATGCTACATCAATGCTATATAGGTAACATTATGTGGACCATGTTAGAGAGTGTATACATTTAGTTTCCATATGTATTTATCACATGTATACTGAGAAGATTCCATTTTAGTGTTGTACCTAGCATTGTCCCATTGTCAGTACATTATATGAAATTATGGCACTGTGAAACGTTTTCCACTTAGACAATCTTATGATACACATATTGTATATATTTAATATATTTATTATCTTTGTATGCTTATGTATAACCGTTGGCGAATGTCGTTGAATCCGCCCCCCCCCCCCTCCCCCTCCCCTCTCCTCCTGTGATGGACTTGCCAGTGTTGCCATCTCTTATTAATGTGAATTCTTTGTGTACTTATTTTGTATTTCATGATAATTTCTTTAATGTATTGAACTATTATTATATATCATTATGTAAGGCTGTGCCTTATACTCTTGAGGTTGTTGTATAGTGAATTAGAAGTTTCTGAGTGAGTTTGTATTGTAATGAGTTAGCGAGATTTGAAAGTTGAAGGTCAGTTGACTTATTGGAGTTGGTTACAGTATCGCCTCTCGGCAAGCTTGCCTCAAGAAGTCACTGTTCTCTGATCTCCTCAGGCGAGCGGACCTGTTAGGGTTTAGTCCGTGATTTGTGACCTTATTTGGGTAGTGTTGCCTGCTAGAGTTATACCCATGTAACTGTATGTATTTATATGGATCATTTTCTGCTGTTGTCCATTATGTATACCAGGTGGTAGGTGATTTTTATGTCTTAGTGAGGTGATATATTTTGAGGTACTTGTGAAATGCCAAGGAGCTGTATGTGGTATGATTCCTCTTACCTCATATGTCATTGGTTGACACACCACCACCCGTGTTGGTATTTGGCGCATATAGGCACTAGTGCTCCACTGCACCAGGCAAAGTACCTGGTATCAGCTTGTGTTGATTGATGCAATTTACAGACCTATATTTGATTGACAATGCCCAGTTGTTGAGAAGCTGGATATATAGTGTTAGTGTGTATGATATTAATAGTGTTTTATTTATTACTGTTGTGGAAGGTTCTTAATGCTAGTAAACTGGAAAATTTGTTGCTAGGCTTTTACTCCCCTAGTACCTTGATTGATATGTGGCCAGGCTATGTGTTCCAGTGATGCTGTAAGTTACTCCCTTAAGATATATATATCGAGGTCTTATCTCTCTGACCATAACAAGTACAGGTTGTGTGGTGATGATGATGCTGGGAGTTGTATGATGAAGAAGCTGATGCGGTTTGTGTGGTAAAGATGATAAAGGTTGAGTGGTAAAGAAGCTGCTGTGTGATGATGCTGCTAGGGGTTGAGTGGAGATGTTTTGAATTGTGGTGGAGATACTGCAGGAAGTTGTATGGTGAAGATGCTGCAGGAAGTTGTATGGTTAAGATGCTGCAGGAAGTTGTATGGTGAAGAAGTTACAGGAAGTTTTATGGTGAAGATGCTGCTGAAGGTTGTGTGGAGAAGTTTTTGTTTGGGGGTTATTATGACCACGCGTACTGAGGCTGGTGTATTGATGTACTCAAACTATTCAGTGATATCAGTCTATAACTTGAAAAACCTCCTTATATGCTTATTGTATGTAATAAATGCTGTATAGGAAACATTATGTTGACCATGTGTAATTACTGTGTAATTTCCATTTCATTGTGGATTTCCACTTCTTCAGCGCATCTGTGGCGTTACGGTCCAGAGTTTGTGACCTTTTTTGTGTTATTTGACTGCAAGGATTATTGTCATGTTGACCTAATGTATACCATGGATCATTTCTACTGTTGTGCATCATTTATACCATGTGGTATGTGCTTTTATATGTCTTAGTGAGGTGGTATTCTCAGGAACTTAAGTAATGCCAAGGTGCTGTATATGATATTGTTTCCTCATACCTAATTTTTTACTGGTTGTGACACCACCACCCTGTATTGGTATTAGCAGCATAATAGGCGCTAGTGTCCCACTGCACCAGAATAGAGCCTGGTGTCCACAAGGTCCACTTGGTTTTCACCACTGGGAAAGTTCCTCGTTTCCTCGGGATTTACCACCTTGGCAATCACAGGGCTGCTCTTACATTCAAGTCACATAGACCTGGTCACCACACATGAAGGGTACACAACATTTTTCTCTGCGGCTGGTAGATTCAAGGCAACGCACTCTCCAAGATTAAAGTCTGGATGGCACCAGTATCTCGGAAGATCACCACGTACTTCCAGGAAGAACCCTCAGACGACAAAAGTCTTCCCTTCGACAAAAATGGGGTAAGCAGGTCCAACCACTGTGGGTTGGAGGTCCTACACCCTAACCCTTCAGAAGGCCTCAAGCCCTGTGTCACAACAAGAGCATTGGATCTTTTTTTCCTGGGTACAGTTGCAACAACGGCTAGTAATGTGGTTTGCACGTTTACAGTAACCACAGAATCGTCGGGGAGAAGATACATTACTAACAAGATTTCCCTTTGGTGCCTGTAATCAAAACACTCTCAGTCAGGTATGTTTATAAAAATATCTTGGGATTTACCTCTAAGCCGCCCCTGTAAGATTTTCACCCACTGTTCTTCTCGCCAGTTCATGGACATGGCCAGTCTCTGAAAATGGTTGAAAAACCTTTCAGGGTCTAGCTCTGAAAATTCAGGCAGGTTATGCATTTTATCATAATGCCTGGGGTTTGAATCCCCAGCAGGTAGTGGTACAGCGGTATTTACTCTTATTCTTTCCATCTTTGGAAAGAATAAGAGTAAATAAAGTAAAGAGTAAATTCTTTTGGAAAGAATAAGATCTTTGAATCATTTTTGAACCTTTGCTTTTCTACCTTAGCATTTTGCTCTGCCACTCTTGCCTCTTGCTCTGCTAGTTTTAATCGGGCCAGCTGTAATTCTAATTTTATCCTGCTAGATTCACTTTGAGCTGGACTGGCCTGGCATAAAATTGTATCACTTGCCAATAGGCCCTGGTCTATGCAATTGTGTAAAGTTTCATTGGTTATAACACACTTTTTATTAGTTTCATTTAACTCTAGGCCATATTCCTTGCCTAACAACACTAATTTAGCTATTGTCAGCTTCTCAATCTCCACCACAGAAAGTGTCTTTGCCAGTTCCTGCAATTTAGCCTCCATCACTAATTATCCTAGCTACTAGCCCCCCCCCCAAAAAAAAAAAAATTGGGAAAAAATACAAAAATTCGCACGGCCCCTATCACAAGGCCACACTTACCTCAATTGTGAAGAGATAAGGCTGGGTGTCCAGTCAGTGCAAGATGTATCCTTTGCTAGTTGAGCTAGACCCTAGGGTACCACACAACCATTCTGCGGAATGCAAGAATTTTAGTTTTGGCACTCAAAAATCTAAATTTTTTACAATTTATGTATAAATATTCCAACTACAGGTCAGGCCAAGCACTTGTTATGGAAAAGTATGTAGTTAAACTGAGAGGGCCACTAGTAATAATCAAAGGAGTTCCTAAAATCAGTGGAGATCAAATAGGCCCGGCACCCAATAAGATTATAAACAGCACTAAATTACTGGCTTTAAAGTAATTTCTGCAGTCTAGTGGTAGATCAACTGCTCCATTTCAACAGGAAGAAGGGATACTCCTTTCTTAGTACTTATTTATTAAACCCTCTAATAACCCTCATATACATTAATACCATCATCTACTTTACCACTCTACCTTACGTTAACTACCTTCGTCCACTTAGGCAGGATACAAGGTTTACACTTACAAAAACTAGTGTAAAGTCTACTTAGAGAACAGCACTTGTAAGGCTTGAAGCCCTGGGTAGCTAAAACCCATGTGGTATCCTAGTCACAATGGAATACACTTAATGATGCCAAAACACTGTCTTAAAAACCGCCTCTAACAAAACACAAACCTAGCCAGTAGCACAGTAAACACACGGAACAGTAATACTAAAGAAACTTAATTGTAGAATAAACCCAGAATAAGGTAAGGAAAGAGAGGAGGAGGAAGAGGAGGAGACAGAGCCACACAGGAGAGATGTTGACCCCAGCACTGCAGTCCAGACAAGAAGGAAGGAG
The DNA here is from genome assembly GCA_020271785.1 of Procambarus virginalis. NCBI lineage: Eukaryota > Metazoa > Arthropoda > Malacostraca > Decapoda > Cambaridae > Procambarus > Procambarus virginalis. The sequence continues at coordinate 14,242 of WNGS01025868.1, read as the reverse complement.
ACCTCAATGTCCGAGCTCTCGCAAGTTGTTGCCGGGAAGATACCTAGCTGATTGTGCAGTTTACAAACATTACAAGTCTTCACCGACATTCAATGCTGGTTACTTTAACAGTTCTAAGAATAGTTGATAACTAGTTCAATATTTCATTTAATAATCAACAAGCTCAGAGTCTGAATAATCTGTGAGTAACAAGGTTTCTCTTACGTCTGGCAAGGAAAATTGGAACAAAGGCGCATCCGCGGTGAGAGGAGCCAGATTATACATGTTATTGTTAATTAACTATCCTTCTAACATGATCCATTCCTATCAATTAATGTAAAGTAATTATTTAGAGCACAATTAATGTCTCTAATATTCTCAAACCTATATTGTTTGCTGACGATACTACCCTTATCTATTCAGACCTCAATCCATATACACTAAATAATGTTGTGAATAATGAATTAAAAAAAAGTCCACTTATGGATGTTGTCACGGGGGGGTGGGCCGGGGCTCTGCTAGCACTCGGCTGCTAGGGGCTCGAAAGGCCGAATACTCAGCCCCTCCGACTCCCGGGATTCATCGGAGTCTCCTTGGTCCCACACGAGAGGACCAGCAATGCCCACCTCCGTAGGTCTTTGCTTCCACCACTGAAGGGGTGCCACTGACTCACCCTGGAAGCCCTTCAGTCAACCACGGGGAAACTGCTATCAGCAATTCCGGCCTAGACCCGTGGAGGAGTGAAGGAAGACTCGGGCTTACTTTGTAACAATGACCTCCCTGAGTCTTGCCTGCCGGACAAAGAGGTTGCAGGAACTCCTTTCCCGCCTGTCTTCTCTATCTTTTCCTCAACAAGGTCGCCAGCTGGGTTATTATATCTGCACCCCAGCGATGCAGTTCAGTGGGTGTAGATATGTTGTCTGTTGCCAGAGTGTTGCTACTCCCAAGATCTACTATTGGACTGTCGGCCCAGGGTACACTCCCTTGAAGGTCCGTGTGGCTTTACCTCTCTCTGGCCACCACGTTATTAGTTACCACCATTCAGGCACTAGTACTGCTCGAATGGCTAAGGATACACTCTTATATCAGTCTATGCTGTTACCACTCTTCAGGCAATAAGAATTTCCATAGGGAACATGGTGTTCCCTAGGTGGTACTGTGATAACCTTCGTGTATGCTCATATAGAAATATAATAATAATAACAATGGAGGCACACTTAAACACAATAATAAAATGTGTGAATTTACTGATACCAATTACATGATCACACAATGATTACAAGTGATACAAGGAAATGAAAATAATAATAATAACTCTGGAGATTGTCAGCAACTCTTCTCTCACGTTCTCCAGGCTCCTTCAACTGGGCAGAAAGACAGGAGTCACACACTCTCACAGAAGGGCCTCTTCACCACGTCGGCTCCTCTTCTTCACTGTCCTCTCTGACAGTCCTGGACATAAGCTGCCCTGCAGCCTATTCTGCTACTAAAGCATTAATATCCTATTTCCACATATACAAGTGAATATAATGGCCTATCTAGCCTACTCTCACAAAGGGGTAATGGGAGGGAAAATGATCTACCTTAACAATCCTTGGCCCACGACGCCTGTCCCTCGATGGTGTGAGGGTCCTATGCTTCCTGAGTCGATCCTCGGTGATCCAGGAACGTTCCCACAGGTCCTCAGGTGTCGTGAAGCCTTCGCGTCTTCGCCGTTCCAATCCCTGGGGTTCAGCTATCCCAGTAAAAGTCCATCAATGGGCGCTGAGCTAATCGCCATATTCGCACACACGTTCCTTCCACAAGGTACTGCTTCTCGTCCTAGGAACGGTGTCGTCCCTCCAACACCCTCAGTGGATGTGACCCAGTCACAGCTATGCCTGCCCTCCACACCTTTCAGGCCCTCAACGTCACGCGCCGCCGCCCAGCGTCGCCGCCGACAATTCTCCAAGTTTGACACTTCTCTGCCCACTCAACTTGGTTCCTTTTTGCTTCCCAGAAGCGCGGGGCCTCCTATGTATCAGGTGGGCTGCGATGGCTAGCTCTAATCCACTGAGAAAGGCCTGTTTAGCCTCCAATCCTTGAGAGCTGACAGAGGAGCGTCCTCTCCCCTTCGCTGTCAGGTCAAATCTGACGTTGGCGCCGCCCGGGACACTCGGTGACGTCACGGCGGGCTCTAATTGGTCGCCCGTGACCCGAGTCATCCAATCCGCACACGGCTAGCGTCCATTCCAAAACGTCATATCTGCAGTAGGGGATACTCTTTCATTTATATCCGGGCGCCTCTTTCCCCTTACCTACAGACTTATAATGTAAGTTTCTCCCTGTAGGGAGAGTCGATATGACTCTTATAGCAGGCAACGAAAGAGATAGGAGAGGGCACCGTAACAATGTCAACTAACAAACTAACATTAAACATCGAAAAGACTTACTACATCTTATTTGGAAACAAATCATCAAATGCAATTCAGCTACAGATAGACAACATTAACATCAGTAATAAAAATGATGGCAAGTTTCTTGGTCTATTCCTAGACAAGAGACTCAACTTCAGCACCCACATTCAACACATAACTAAGAAAGTCTCTAAGACAGTTGGTATACTCTCCAAAATCAGATATTATGTTCCTAACTACGCTCTCCTCTCACTATATTATGCACTAATCAACCCCTATCTTAATTATGGTATCTGTGCATGGGGGTCTACCACTGCAAACCACCTTAAGCCCATCATCACCCAGCAAAAATCTGCTATCAGAATAATAACTAACTCTGCTTTCAGACAACACTCAGCTCCCTTGTTTAAATCCCTAAACTTGCTAAATATTAACTCCCTCCACACATTCTCTTGCGTCAACTACATTTACAAAACCCTGTTCTTAAATGCAAACCATGCTCTGAAACTCTCCCTGGACAGATGTAATAGGACCCATTATCACCACACCAGAAATAAATATCTCTTTGATATCCCCAGGGTCAAACTTAATCTGTGTAAACTGTTACGGACCTTGCCTCCTGTGGAAGGCTGGTTTCGGTTGTAAAATATTGGTGGACTCAGTGAAGAGTGTTTGTTAGTATAAATCCCCAGCTGAGATCAGAGAGGCCGCGAGTCACCATTAATACTTCGCTCAGTAAAGTAGTGCCTTCTCAGCTGAAGGTCGTGAGAAATAATGTGAACTGGAAAAGCCTAACTATGTAAGGGAAAAATGGACTCTATCAAAAAGTATGCATAGGGAATATAGTGAATAAAATCATTAGTGCGTTTGATTGCATAGGTAAAGAATAGAGTATTAAGGGGCGAAGATGCAAGAGAGGTGGACGCCATCTTGACTGGAGGGGGAGGTGTATCGCTGCCGACCGTTCCTGCTATTTGAGGGGTTTTCTCTGGCCGTACAGTCAGATAAGCCTATCCTTGTATATAACCAGGGTTGCAAGATTGGGTAGAGTAATATTACCGAAGTTGGAGAGGTTTTATAAGAGTCCAGGTTTCCTAGAGGCAATAATATATGTGTCATTGGATGATAGCGGATCGTGGCTGGGTGCATGACACCAAGAATGGGACAGTGAGCCGTGGGGTGATCAGAGCCACTTAAGTTTATAATTCATAGTGATCTATGTTGTAAGGAAAACGCCTTTTTTAATGTATTCATGTGTGTCTTATATGTATAAATTTGTTACCTGTGTACTAGGCTGTTTCCCTTACTCCTCATACCATCATACTCCCTAGACAACATCGTAAGGACCACCACCACCAAATTCTCACTAGCTCTATATGACAACAAAACGTATCACTACTGATAACATCAGTAAGACACCGCCGTGACACAATCGTGACACAATTGGGTAGCCTGTCCGAGAGCACCTCACATATTGAGCAGCCTGATCGAAAGCCTAATAAAAGTGGATAGCCTGTAGGTGTAACCTGACATAAAAATTGTGTAGATTATTTATTCACTTTTAGAAATTTAGAATATATTTATTATTGGTATAATATGAATATGTACTTTATTACTTATTTATGTACATTTTATTAATCTTTATGAAAAGTGTCAAGAAATTTTTGTGTGTGTTCTCGAGTGCAAAAATTTACCAGTTGACAGGGCAGTCAAGTAAACTAAGCATTGTCCTTATCAGTTTCAAAACAAATTCTCAGCCTAAAAAGAGAAAGGTGGTGCAGAATTGTAAATTTGTGTTGGAGTCTGCTGTATCTTAGCACACTAAAAATGGATTTGGTAGCACAACAAATTGTCGACAATCCTAGTGTTGAGGGTTTGAAAGCGGCAAAAAAGTCTATTCTAGTGGCTGTTGGCAAGCACTATGGACTATTATTGCACATGGGAATGGTGAAGACGGAACTGCTAAGAGAAATAATGATACACTGGGTAGATGAGCAAATTCTCCCACAGGAAATATTAGAGCAGTCCCGTCCACCAGTGGTGCAAATGTTGTAATTACAGGAAAGGTAGAGACTCAGTTGCAGTGGCAGGCAGAATTGGAACTAAAGAAGTTGCAGTTTGAGGCAGAGCAAGCTCAGAAGAGGATAGAGGCAGAGCAAGCTCAAGAACTAGCTATGAAGAGGTTAGAAGTGGAACTAGCTCAGAAAAAAATAGTTACAAATGAGGCTAGCAGATTTGGGAATTAGATCAGAAAATACCGGTGTTGACGATTTAGGAACACCTGGGCATATAAAGATTAACAAAAATGTCAAGTTTCCTCTATTCTGTGAGTCTGACCCAGACCAATTCTTCATTCATTTTGAAAAGTTAGCAAGGAGTATGGAATGGCCTGAAACACAATGGGTATCTCTTCTTCAAGGTCAGTTGGTGGGAAAGGCACAGAAAATATTTGCAGCTATGCCTTTGAGTAACAGTTTTGACTATGAGGAGGTAAAAGCAGCCATCCTTACTGCTTATCAACTTGTTCCTGAGGCTTATAGGCAGAAGTTTAGACAACTGAGACGAGACCCAAGTCAAACCTTGGTAGAATTTGCACAAGAGAAATATCATATGTTTAATAAATGGTTAGATGCAGAAAAAACTAGGGATCTGGACTCTCTTAAAAATTTACTCCTAGTAGAAGAATTTTTATCTTGCATACCTTCTAATGTGGCTTTGTATTTGACAGAGAAATTACCCAGAGATATCTATGAGTTGGCTAAATTAGCAGATGAATATGAGTTGATGCATAAAGTAACTTTTAAAAATAAAATTCAATCAAATAGACAAGGATCTGGTCGAGCAGTAAACTCCTCAGTCAGATTTGGGTCCCACATGTACCCAACAGCAGGTCAAGGAAACACTTTTTCAAAGGTGTCAGGTGGTAAAGAGAGTAATGTGAAACCCAAAGAGGATCACACTAGTAATAAGCCTCACCCAGAGTTGAAACAGTGTTCCTACTGCCATAGGAGGGGTCATGTTGTTAAAAGTTGTTGGTTTCTTCACCCAGAAAAGAGGCCTATGGCACTCACAGTGTGTGAGGGGAGGAAAACCAAATGTGTAACAAAAATAATGGGGAAAAAAGCACTTGCTATAAATCATTTTGGAGAGTTTATATCAAATGGAAAATTACAGTGTGCAAATGGTTTGTGGCATGATGTTAAAATTTTGAGGGATACAGGAGCATCCCAATCTTTATTATTAGAGAGTGTGTTACAATATATACAGTCTACAGAGACTGGGGAGGTAATGATTATACAGGGAATCACTGGAGATTTCCAGACTGTACACTTGAGAGAAGTAAACCTAGACTGTGATTTTATTAAAGGCAAAAGTTTAGTAGGTGTTAGTCCTAAATTACCAGTTGCTGGCATTGATCTAATTGTGGGGAATGATCTTGCTGGTAATCGAGTTAAAAGAGATGACCACCCAATAATGCTAACTAAGCCAGAGGTGATTAGGGCATGGACAGATCCTGAGGACAAGGTAATGTACCCAGCATGTGCCGTGACCCAGTCAAAATCAGAGTCTCAAATATCACAAACTCCCAATAATGTAAGTCAGGAGACAAAATTAGAGGTTAACAAATCAAATAGTGAAGTGGATCTTTGTGACACTTTTATGGCCAAGTTGGAAGAAGCAGATGGGAACAGGATGGGGAGCACCTCCACCAAACCACCTAGGAAAAGGGGTAGGGGAGAGTGTAATCCAGTTACCACATCTGGCTCTTCAGACTTGAGATCAAAATCAAATTTTATTCATCAGCAAAGAACTGATCCTACGTTGACTGACTTGCATAATAAGGCAGTAACTGAACTAGAAGCAGAATCGGAGGCTATGACTTATTACTACACTAAAGAGGTGTTGATGCGGAAGTGGAGACCTAGGAGCTCACCTGTGTCACACACTTGGGAGGTAGTTAATCAAGTGGTCCTACCGAGGGGTTATAGAGAACAAGTGCTAAGTGTAGCCCATGATTCACCAATAGGCGGTCATCAGGGTATTGCAAAAACATATAATAAAATAAGCAAGTACTTTACCTGGCCTGGATTAAAGAAAGATGTCATCCAGTACTGTAATGAATGTCCAGTATGTATAAAAACTGGCAAACCAAACCAGGTAATACCAAAAGCTCCTTTACAGCCAATTGTGGTAGCCGAGGAACCCTTTACCCATATTATTGTTGATGTAGTAGGCCCATTGCCTAGAACCAAGAGTGGTAATATGTATATCATCACCATGATGTGTCAGACTACACGCTTTCCTGAGGCATTCCCTGTGAGAAATGCTACAACGAAAGTGGTAGTGAGGCACATAATGAAATTTTGTACTATTTTTGGTTTACCAAAAGTAATACAGACAGATATGGGGCTAATTTCACTTCCAAAGGTTTTCAGCAGTTTTGTGGGGAGTTTGGCATCCTCCATAAGACATCCACTACTTACCATCCGGAGAGCCAAGGTGCTTTGGAAAGGATGCACCAAACCCTTAAGCAAATGCTGAGAACCAGTTGCATGGAAACTGGCAGAGACTGGGATGATGGTCTTCCACTGATGCTCATGGCACTGAGGGATACTTATCAGGAGTCCCTGGGGTGTTCACCTAACTCATTAGTTTTTGGCCATGAGGTGAGAAGTCCACTAACCATCTTAAGAGATAAGTTGGTTGGAAATCCAAAGAGTGTTGTGCAGGTAAACTATATTCATGACTTACAAGATAAGTTAAATAAAAACAAGGCTAAAGCCTTAATTCATCTTAAAGAAGCTCAAGGAAAAATGAAGGCACAGTATGATAAAAAGACAAAGCAAAGACATTTTGAGGCAGGTGATAAAGTGGTGGTACTAATGGCACGACAGGGACCAACATTGTTGCATAGGTTCCAAGGTCCTTATACAGTGATAAAGAAACTCAGTCCCACCAATTATGTAATCCAAACACCTGATCTCAAGAGAAAGGAAATAGTAGTGCATGTGAATAGGATGAAACTAACACAGAAGGGAACTACCAATACCAACCAGGTGCTTAGTGTAGCCCATGTAGATGAGAATAATGGGGAATGTGATTTTAATAGTGTACCTAATGCTCATGTACCTTATTTTAGCAATGGGGAGTGGTTGGCTAATGTCCAGAAAATGGTGGAACATTTGTCATCAGAGCAGAAGCAGGACTTGGAGCAGTTGCTGACTTCTCATGCAGACATCTTTGGCGATATTCCCACCCAGACTACAGTTATTCACCACGACATCGAGGTGACAGACAACCAACCAGTCAAGTCACACCCATATAGAGTCAACCCTACCAAGTTGAATCTCATCCGGAAAGAAGTCGACTACATGCTTCAACATGGATTGGTGAGACCTAGCAGCAGCAGTTGGAGTAGTCCTTGTATTTTGGTTCCAAAGAAGGATGGAACTCACAGGTTGGTCATAGACTACCGTAAGCTAAATGTAATGACTGTTGATGATAACTTTCCAATACCCAGATTAGATGATTGTATTGACAGTGTTGGTAAAGCCAAGTTTGTAACCAAACTAGATTTGTTAAAAGGGTACTGGCAAATTCCTTTAACACAAAGAGCTCGGGAGATGAGTGCATTTATAACTGCAGATGGGTTGTATGAATTCACTGTAATGCCTTTTGGGCTGAAAAATGCCCCGGCAACTTTCCAGCGTCTTATGAACTTAGTGTTAAAAGACATACCACAATGTAGAGCTTACTTGGATGATATTGTAATTTTTCACAATAATTGGGAGGACCATATGAAAGGTTTGGCTAAACTATTAAAATGCTTAAAGGAGGCTAATTTGACTGTAAACTTACATAAATGTACTTTTGCTAGAGCTAGTATTTCTTACTTAGGATATGAAGTGGGAAATGGGAAGGTGTTACCACTCAAAAATAAAATAAATGATATATTAGAGTATCCAGTGTTGACTAGCAAGAAGGAGGTACAAAGATATCTAGGAATGTGTGCTTATTATAGGAAGTTCTGTAAAAATTTTGCAGCAATTGCAGCTCCTTTGACAAACTTGCTATGTAAAAATGTAAAGTTTAGATTGTCTCAGGAATGTCAGGACGCATTTACTAAATTAAAAGGAATGCTGTCATCTGGTCCAGTGTTAGCTACTCCTGACTACTCTAAGCCATTCAAACTATATAGAGATGCTTCGGACTGGGGTGCTGGTTCTGTACTAATGCAAGAAGATGATGAGGGTATTAATCATCCAATACATTACTATTCTAAAAAATTACTAAATGTCAACAGAGTTACTCCACAGTGGAGAAGGAGGCTTTATCATTATTACTTGCTGTTAAAAAATTTGACATTTATTTATCAGCCAATACTGTTGAAGTATTTACTGACCACAACCCCTTAACATTTATTGCTAGCATGAAGAATTCCAACCAGAGAATATTAAGGTGGTCTTTATTGTTGCAAGAGTACAATCTGGTCATCAAACATATTCCAGGAAAATTAAATGTAGTAGCAGATGCACTCTCTAGATTGCCAAAACCTGGGGTAACTTAAGGTTGTACTATTGCTCAGAGATATATATAATAGTGTGTATCTAGTGTTTATTATATATCATTTACGGTTTCTTTACAATTATTATGAAATCTGTTTGAGAGGTTAATTTTATGTGAAAAAAAAGTGAAATTCCTTTAAGAATTTCACTTTTTTTTTCTCCATGGCTTAGGAGGGGTGTTACGGACCTTGCCTCCTGTGGAAGGCTGGTTTCGGTTGTAAAATATTGGTGGACTCAGTGGAGAGTGTTTATTAGTATAAATCCCCAGCTGAGATCAGAGAGGCCGCGAGTCACCATTAATACTCCGCTCAGTAAAGTAGTGCCTTCTCAGCTGAAGGTCGTGAGAAATAATGTGAACTGGAAAAGCCTAACTATGTAAGGGAAAAATGGACTCTATCAAAAAGTATGCATAGGGAATATAGTGAATAAAATCATTAGTGCGTTTGATTGCATAGGTAAAGAATAGAGTATTAAGGGGCGAAGATGCAAGAAAGGTGGACGCCATCTTGACTGGAGGGGGAGGTGTATCGCTGCCGACCGTTCCAGCTATTTGAGGGGTTTTCTCCGGCCGTACAGTCAGATAAGCCTATCCTTGTATATAACCAGGGTTGCAAGATTGGGTAGAGTAATATTACCGAAGTTGGAGAGGTTTTATAAGAGTCCAGGTTTCCTAGAGGCAATAATATATGTGTCATTGGATGATAGCGGATCGTGGCTGGGTGCATGACACCAAGAATGGGACAGTGAGCCGTGGGGTGATCAGAGCCACTTAAGTTTATAATTCATAGTGATCTATGTTGTAAGGAAAACGCCTTTTTTAATGTATTCATGTGTGTCTTATACGTATAAATTTGTTACCTGTGTACTAGGCTGTTTCCCTTACTCCTCATACCATCATACTCCCTAGACAACATCGTAAGGACCACCTCCACCAAATTCTCACTAGCTCTATATGACAACAAAAACGTATCACTACTGATAACATCAGTAAGACACCGCCGTGACACAATCGTGACATAAACACTCTATGCAAATTAAGGGACCTAGTCTATGGAACTCACTCCCTAGTGAATTGAAAAACTGTAAAACTTTTGCCTTATTTAAAAGCAAAACCAAAAAGTACCTAATTTCATCTTCTTAGTTTACTACACTGAGCTTTAATTTGCTCTGTACCTAGTGTTACCCAATCTCCTAATTTTTATGTATTTAACCCAAACAACCTTATCATTGTGTTCATTGCTGTCTTCTTTTATGTGCTAGCCATAAGCTGTATTGTGCCTACCAATTTTTGTCAACTACCATTCAAGCTGTCATTGCAATCAATCTTAGCTACCTAAGTGCTTTAATATACTGTACCTACAATTTTCTCTCAATTTTTTTTTTTGCCATGTAACTCTTTTCATTTTTTTTTATAAATTTTGCAGGTATTTACTTACTTAATTTTTTTTTTTATATTAAGGACCTGCCCGAAACGCTGCGCGTGCTAGTGGCTTTACAAGATTGTAATTACCAAGTTATGTATCCCCACATTCACAATGTACCTTCTTGTATATGTCTAAATAAATAAATGAAATAAAAAATAAATAAATTTGACCTCTGGTTTCCAACTAGGGAACTCAGGGTGGTGAAACTCTGCAAGCACAAATAGGAGAGTACACGCACGCACAAACACACGCACACACTAACAAGGTGGGAAGTGACAGGTTGGACAAATACATCTCCCTCGGTTGCTGGGTGATTGCAGATCCTCTCCCATGGTCGCTGGATGGCTGCAGATCCTGTCCAGCGTGTCGCTGGTGGGCTGCAGATCCTCTCCCGCAGTCGCTGCTGGGCTGCAGATCCTCTTCCCCAGTCGCTGGTGGGCTGCAGATCCTCTCCCTCGGTCGCTGGTGGGCTGCAGATCCTCTTCCCAGGTCGCTGCTGGGCTGCAGATCCTCACCCGCGGTCGCTGGTGGGCTGCAGATCCTCTCCCTCGGTCGCTGGTGGGCTGCAGATCCTCTCCCGTTGTCGCTGCTGGGCTGCAGATCCTCTCCCCCGGTCGCTGCTGGGCTGCAGATCCTCTCCCTCGGTCGCTGCTGGGTTGCAGATCCCCTCCCCCGGTCGCTGCTGGACTGCAGATCCTCTCCCCGGTCGCTGCTGGGCTGCAGATCCTCTCCCCAGTCGCTGCTGTGCTGCAGATCCTCTCCCTCGGTCGCTGCTGGGCTGCAGATCCTCTCCCGCGGTCGCTGCTGGGCTGCAGATCCTCTCATCCGGTCGCTGCTGGGCTGCAGATCCTCTCCCGTTGTCGCTGCTGGGCTGCAGATCCTCTCCCCCGGTCGCTGCTGGGCTGCAGATCCTCTCCCCGGTCGCTGCTGCGCTGCAGATCCTCTCCCCCGGTCGCTGGTGGGCTGCAGATCCTCTCCCTCGGTCGCTGCTGGGCTGCAGATCCTCTCCCCGGTCGCTGCTCGGCTGCAGATCCTCTCCCGTTGTCGGTGCTGGGCTGCAGATCCTCTCCCTCGGTCGCTGCTAGGCTGCAGATCCTCTTCCCCGGTCGCTGCTGGACTGCAGATCCTCTCCCTCGGTCGTTGCTGGGCTGCAGATCCTCTCCCCCGGTCGCTGCTCGGCTGCAGATCCTCTCCCGGTTGCTTCTGAGCTGCAGATCCTCTCCCCCGGTCGCTGCTGGGCTGCAGATCATCTCCCCGGTCGCTGGTGGGCTGCAGATCCTCTCCCGTTGTCGGTGCTGGGCTGCAGATCCTCTCCCTCGGTCGCTGCTGGGCTGCAGATCCTCTCCCTCGCTCGCTGCTCGGCTGCAGATCCTCTCTCCCGGTTGCTTCTGAGCTGCAGATCCTCTCCCCCGGTCGCTGCTGGGCTGCAGATCATCTCCCCCGGTCGCTGGTGGGCTGCAGATCCTCTCCCCCGGTCGCTGGTGGGCTGCAGATCATCTCCCCCGGTCGCTGCTGGGATCCTCATAGTTTTCATAGAGCAGTTATAATAATGTGATTAGGTTGGCGAAGCTGGTTGTTGTATGGTGAAAATTTAATGGGTTGTGAAAATGTTGTGGGTGTTGGTGAAGATGTTGTGGATTGTGGTGAAAATGCTGTTGGCTGAGGATGTGTGATGATGTTTTGGGTGGTGAAGATGATGCTTTTGGTTGAGAGAAGATGATATGGTTGGTGACGAAGATGCTTTAGGGTTGTGTGAAGATGTTGTAGGTTGTTGTGAAGATGTTGCTGGGTGATGAGTGAAGATGATATTGTTTGTTGTGAAGATGCTGCTTGGCATTGTGTGGTGAAGATAATATGTGTTGTGGTAAGGATGCTGCTGGTGATTGTAAGGAAAAGAAGCTTCTTGCGCTAAGTAGTGAACATGCTGCTGGAAGTATGTGCGGAAAATGCTGCTGGAGGAATGTGCTGAAGATGCTGCAGGAGGTATGTGCTGAAGATGCTGCTGGAGGTATGTTCTGAAGATGCTGCTGGGATTATGTGGTGAAGATGCTGCACGTAGATATGAAGATGCTATTTAGGCTTAGTAGTTAAGATGCTGCTGTTGTTCTGCGGAGAAAATGTAGCAGGGGTTATGAAGATGATGCTGGTGGTTGTGTGGTTGAGATGCTGTTTAGTCTATATAGCGAACATGCTGCAGGGGTTATGTTGTGTAGATGCTGTTGGGAGTTATGATGAATATGCTCCTGGGAGATGTGATGAAGATGCTGCTAGGGTTTTGTGGTGACGATGATATTAGTGTTTTGACGTGAAGATGCTGCTGGGGTTATGTGTTGAAGATGCTGTGGTGGTTATGTGCTGAAGATGATCCTTGGGGTTGAGTGATGTAGATTGTTGCGGTGGTGGATTTGGTGGTGTTAACGCTGATGGACCACTCAACCCACAACTCGACAAATGCTCATATTTCACTAGGAGATCACACTAGGCACTTCTCGCTCTTGGAGAGGGGCTCAACGTCACACGTTTAGGGGATGCGGCTCCAACACGCAGCCTTGTTGTCACGTGCACACACCCACTCGAGCCGCTGTGACTCCCCACTCTCTCCTTATGGAATATGACCTCCTCAATCCCCTTTATCTTCCTAGACTTCTGTCTTACCCTGTCCACAGCAGTGGTTCCTGTTTCTTGCTCTCTCTCTCCTTCTTTACTATTTCCTGGGAAGCCTCACTGGGACAAGTGCAAACACCAGCAAATTTGAATACATTTACTGGACGAAGTACATAACAATACACGCATACATATAATAATAATGATGAATCCTATACTCTGTACTATTATAATCAGGTTGCACTCCAACACCATCAGAACTCTATCCTCAGCTTGCTAAGTGGTATCCTATCTCTTGGTATTACCTAATATTATCAACCTCCTCAAGTAGATTAAGTCTTACCCTATAATGTTACACTACCATCAAGAGAATGTATACATATATATACCTATAAACACATATAAGGCAAATCAGCATTTGAATGCAATAACATACATATATATATATCAGTATAAATGATCCGTGCCACACAACGAATCAATTGACCATTCTATCAGTCTTAGAATACATATATATCTGTAGGTACTCCTGCCTATGTCTGTAACTCTAAACTTCAATATACACTTCTTTGCACATAAATGGCAAACGATCACTCACCTCTCACTGCGTCGTTCACGCTAATGACAAACACTCTCACCTCCATACAAGTGATCAGTTAGAACTACTTCACTACCCTGACAACTTCAGGTTCCTCAGGGCTTAACCACCAGGATCCTCTGCAGCTCCTCCAGGTTGCTACCATGAAGATTCCTTGAACAATTATGGTGCTTCCCTACTCCTACTAGGGTCATCCACAGCTCTCCTGGCTGCTGCACCATAAAGTTTCCTCGAATAACTGTGGCACTTCACCACCTCTGCAGAAGCACGTGACACTCCTCCTCACTGCTTCTTCATAGCTCGGGGTCCTCTCCTCCCCTGCCTTGGAGTCTCATCAACCACTCCCTCTGTGCTGGCTTCCAAGTCCTCAGCAACTTCTTCCCCAAAGGACAAACCTGCAACCCATTTGCACTCCAATAAATTGTTTCCCTTTTTAACACATAAACAAAATTAATCACATAATATCTTTGTCTCCAATCTCTATCTGTCCTCTACAAATAGTGAGAGTGGACTCCCCCGTGGGCGAGTCCATGCGCCACCTCGCTGGGCGAGCCTCACTCACGCTGGGAGGGGCCTCCTCCCTCAGGAGCCGGGCTCCTTCAGTTGCCCGCCAGCGCTCAGAGAAGATGGATGTCGCTCCGCGCTCCTCCACTTCACTCTCTTATTTTAGGCTTT
>WNGS01025837.1:0-48227 GCA_020271785.1 Procambarus virginalis | reverse complement strand
TTTGGGCAAAATGTGACCCATCGCCGCTCTCATAATTGGCATATTTTCTCTCAGTAATTGGCAGTAATTAGAGCTGATGCGGAGTCTGATTTAGAGCTAAAACAGCTCTAATGCGGCTGAAACGTCGAAATATGCATACAAAACAAGTTTCTCTTCTAATAAATGTCCTACTCGCTACTTTACCGAGATACAAATGGTTGATTGAAAATAATGTATTTAATGTGCATTTGCAATTAAATACGAGTTTGCTTCATATATATCGTATATGTAGTGAATTCGTTCACTAGATACGAGAGTGGGGCTTAGTCCCGCCGTTTACCCCCTTGGACCTCCAGTCTCCGGGCAATGTTCTGCCACGAGAAAGCTCCAACGGTAAACGGCGGGAGTAAGCCCCCGCTCTAGCATGTAGTGAACGAATTAACTACATATATTCAAACAACCAATCGTACCGTTAAATAGCGAGTAATATATTGATCATGAGAGAAAGCCCTGTTTTTATTGCATGTTTCGACGTTTCAGCCGCATTAGATCTGATGCGTAGGAGGCAACGCAACTTGTCTGATTGAGCTAAAAACGCTCTAATCCGGCTGAAACGTCGAAATATGCAATAAAAAAGGGTTTCCCTCCTAATCAATATCTTACTCGCTAATTTAACGAGGCACGATGGTTGATAGAAATAATGTATTTAATGTGTATTTGGAATTAAATTAAGCATTAGAGCGCAGCCGCAGCCGCATTAGAGCTGATGCGGAGGAGGCAACGGCAACTAGTCTGAATAGAGCTAAAACCGCTCTAATCCGGCAGAAACGTCGAAATATGCAATAAAAAAAGGTTTCTCTCCTAATCAATATCTTACTCCTAATTTATCGCCGTACGAATGGTTGATTGAAATAATGTATTTAATGTGATCTTGCAATTAATTACGCATATATATCACATTTGTCGCTAAGTAATGTATTAAGAACTCCCAATACCCAGTATACGGATTGTCAGTTTATTGTTATTAATTCATTACATATGCGACAAATCTATTGTATACGCGTAATTAATTGCAAATTCACATTAATACATTATTTTTCAATCACCATTCGTACCCTCGTTACAATACGACTAAGAATTGATTAGGAGAGAAACCTGTTTTTATTGCATATTTCGACGTTTCAATCCGCATTAGAGCTGATGCGGTAGGAGCAACGGCAACTTGTCTGAGTAGAGCTAAAACAGCTCTAATTGCGGCTTAACGTCGAAATATCACTAAAAACAAGTTTTTCTCTCAATAATATTTTATTTACTCGCTATTTTAACGAGTACTAATTGTTGATTGATAATGTATTGTCGCGGTGTGTGGTGGATTTGGTGGTTACCGCTGACGGACCACCCAACCCACAACTCGACAAATGCTCATATTTCACTAGAGATCACACTAGGCACTTCTGGCTCTTGGAGAGGGGCTCAACGTCACACGTTTAGGGGATGCGGCTCCAACACGCAGCCTTGTTGTCACGTGCACACACCCACTCGAGCCGCTGTGACTCCCCACTCTCTCCTTATGGAATATGACCTCAATCCCCTTTGTCTTCCTAGACTTCTGTCTTACCCTGTCCACAGCAGTGGTTCCTGTTCTTGCTCTCTCTCTCTCTCTTCTTTACTATTTCCTGGGAAGCCTCACTGGGACAAGTGCAAACACCAGCAAATTTGAATACATTTACTGGACGAAGTACATAACAATACACGCATACATATAATAATAATGATGAATCCTATACTCTGTACTATTATAATCAGGTTGCACTCCACACCATCAGAACTCTATCCTCAGCTTGCTAAGTGGTATCCTATCTCTTGGTATTATCAACCTCCTCAAGTAGATTAAGTCTTACAATAAATGTTACACTACCATCAAGAGAATGTATACATATATATATATACCTATAAACACATATAAGGCAAATCAGCATTTGAAAGCAATAACATACATATATATATATCATATAAATGATCCGTGCCACACAACGAATCAATCGACCATTCTATCAGTCTTAGAATACAATATATCTGTAGGTACTCCTGCCTACGTCTGTAACTCTAAACTTCAATATACACTCTTGGCACATAAATAGCAAACGATCACTCACCTCTCACTGCGTCGTTCACGCTAATGACAAACACTCTCACCTCCATACAAGTGATCAGTTTAAACTATTTCACTACCCTGACAACTTCAGTTCCTCAGGGCTTAAACACCAGATCCTCTGCAGCTCCTCCAGGCTGCTACCATGAAGATTCCTTGAACAACTATGGTGCTTCCCTACTCCTACTAGGTCATCCACAGCTCTCCTGGCTGCTGCACCATAAATTTCCTCGAATAACTGTGGCACTTCACCACCTCTGCAGAAGCACGTGACACTCCTCCTCACTGCTTCTTCATAGCTCGGGTCCTCTCCTCCCCTGCCTTGGAGTCTCATCAACCACTCCCTCTGTGCTGGCTTCCAGTCCTCAGCAACTTCTTCCCCAAAGACAAACCTGCAACCCATTTGCACTCCAATAAATTGTTTCCCTTTTTAACACATAAACAAAATTAATCATACAACATCTTTGTCTCCAATCTCTATCTGTCTCTACATTTAATGAGAGTGGACTCCCCCTGGGCGAGTCCATGCGCCACCTCGCTGGGCGAGCCTCACTCACGCTGGGAGGGGCCTCCTCCCTCAGGAGCCGGGCTCCTTCAGTTGCCCGCCAGCGCTCAGAGCAGATGGACGTCGCTCCGCGCTCCTCCCACTTCACTCTCTTATTTTAGGCTTTCTGCCATACCAAAACATTTCTAATTTGAAAATAAACATCGCTACTGTCGCTGGGCACACGACCAACTACAAGCAAACACTATGAACTGGCTTAAATCGGGCTTACCACAGATTATCTGGTCGAGGGCGCTTCTCCCTCTGACAACGTCTGACCAGGCGCTTGTCACAGCCCACAAAACTGTCTCTGGGCGGCTTAATACTCTCTCCTCGCCGTCCAGGACTTGAGACCACACGTCCTCAGCTCGACTCAACAGCTGGAACGTCTGCACCTTCTCTTCTCTTGGAGATAATATCATAGGGGTCCCTCCTGGCGGGGAGCTCGACGAAGCGCGGCCTCTCCCCTGCGATGTCTGGCCTCAAGTGAGGTCATCGCCCTCCACAAGCGAGCCTCACGCCCCCAGTAACTTGTCCACATCTTCCAACAAGTCATTTATCTGTTTTTCTAGTCATTGCCCATAATCTCAAACTTTTATATAAATGCAACACACTATTTTACATCTGTGTTATCGCCTCTATAATTCCTGGACCTTCCAGTTAGGTCAGGCTTGCTGAATAACTCTCAAGGGTGAGACTCGTTTCTCCTGCAGGCTGAGATCATAACACTCCCCCCCTTATTTTTGAGAGTTATTCCAGTGGCAAAGCTCGGGATAACGCATCAGCCACCACATGTCTCGTTCTCCAACCGATTGGTTCGACCGGTTGATCTGCTTACGTACTCCTTTAGAGTGTACAACTACTTCATTGCACCTGGCAACATCTGGCTCACAACTCGCCCGAAACATGATCTTCTCACAAACGATTTGACTTCCCTGACACCTCTTGGCTAGGCTGTCCTCCTTGGACGCCTGCACTCCATCGGTCAACTCTACTTATTGTTTCCACCCTCCGTTTCCTTGTCTTCTTCTCTTCACGTTCAGAGTCAGACATCTACTGTCTGTACCTCCTCTGCCGTCTTCATACTTCCATATACTGCCATTATACTTTCGTCTCCTGCCATCATACTTCACTCCTTCGTCTTCACCGACGATCCTCCCTTTCGTCTCCTCATTTATCCGAGACCTCATCATGTTTGACTTCCATCGAGTCCTCGGCTTTCTTCTACTCCTCCATGCTTGCATCATCATCCTCTTCTTATACTTCTCGCCTCTATACACCTCCATTTCTTCTCCTTCAACTCTTCTTTGTTCCCTAAAAGTTTCTCCGAGCCCTGTACTACATCCAACAGCACTCGATCGTACATGTTGCTTTACCTCTCCTAGAGTGCTCGTAAGCATCTCTCCACACATATTGTCTCTTCTCCTTCCATTTTCTCGGCTATCATTCTTCATCACTATCTCTCCTCCAAGTTTTCTGTGAAACATGTCAACTCCTGACATCTCAAACAACTTAACTCTACTATCCAAATGCCTCTGTGCTCGTGGACTACTTGACGCTCTACTCCCGTTCTCAGTATGTCCACATCCTTCCTCACTTCTGCTCAGCACAGTTGCACTCACCTTCCGACCCTTAATTTCAGCAGGCTGGGGTCTACTCAGGTTCGCTCTCTTCGCATGATTTTTCTTTGGCTGGGCCATCTTCATTTTTGGCCTCACCAAGACTTCATTTTTCCTGGGCTGGACCTTCATCAAACAGCCACGCTATATCTACGTCGATATCTTCTACCGGCTGAATAGACACTGTCTCATCTTCTCCAGCGTCTTCCTCGTCGGCTACCTCTGCCTTCATCACTACCGAGACAGGGTACTCAATGGCTTGGCGGTCTCCTGACTCATCTCCTCGGATGTCAGTCAGGTTCATACTCTCAGGTGTCCCACCCGTGCCGTGGCCTTCTGGGCACTCCTCTGGCACAGTCTCCGCTATGACTCTTGGCAACACCTTTGTCCCGCCCAAGTCATTCCCCAGGATCATTTGGACTCCTGGAACAGGTATGTCGGGGCACACTCCCAACATCACCTTCGCCGACACATATTCCGACCTTAGCTGGACAGTACAAACGGGCATGTCACTCTCAGACAATAACCCATATACTTTCATCTTTCTCCTGCCAGCTAACTGTCGATCATTCCCAATCAGGCTTCTCGCAATCACGCTCTGATTAGCTCCGGTATCTCTTAAGATACCAACTTCTACCTCAGGTTGGCCTCCTATACTGATCCAACCTTTACTTATGAACGGCCTATACCTCTCGTTCACTAAGTTCACCATCTGTGGTTTGTCTTGGAACACATTATTATATCTACTTCGGGGGTCACACATGGCCAGGGTCACAATTCTCTTGCCCTGCCTGCAATCTCGCATCACGTGACCCAATCCGTTACAGTTGTAACATCGCACCTGGGAAAAGTATCTTCTATATGTACCAGAGTGGTTCTGACTCTGTCCACTCGCATGAGAGTTCCTCGGGCCAGGTATACTACTTGCACTCTGTGGAGCTTTACTGGACTCTTGATTTCCTGGATAATGATGTGTTTCTCGTTTAGCTCCTTCATCTTCACTTTCAGACGAAGTGCGCGACCTACTCTTCTGAGTTTTAGGGTACTTACGTTTATCCGCCCATTTATCAAAATTTTTCTCACCCCATACTCTTCTGGGTCTTTCGTAATTTCTTCCTCCCCAGGCTCCACTGGATCTGCCATTGCTGCGTCTCACCTCATTCTTCACTCTGTTCTCCCTCAAGCTCTTATATGCTTCCGTAATCATGTCCGCCCTATCTGCGGCATCTCTCACCTCCTTTATCCCTGCTTCTTGGATCTTGAACTTTGTTTCGGGATGCATCATCTCCAAGAACTTCTCCATGACCATCAATTGCTTCAGGTCAGCGTAAGATCCAACTCCAGCAGCTTCAATCCACTTCTGGAATCGTCTCTCCAGATCCCTTGCTGTCTCAGCAAACGTACATGCTCCAACTTTGATCATCTCTCTGAAACGCTTCCTATAAGCTTCTGGGGTTAACTGGAACGAGCGCAATATGCTGCTCTTTACTGTGGCATAATCCTGGCACTCTTCTAGAGACAATTGGGTGTAAGCCTCTCTGGCTGCACCGGTCAATCTTAACTGGACCAGCTGGGCCCATTCCTCCTGTGGCCATTCCTTGATGCTGGCCACCTTCTCAAAGTGCTCGAAAAAGCTTTCTGCCTCTTCAGGAGCAAACAAGGGAATGTCCTTCTCCCTAACCCTAACATCTGGTGGGTGTGATACCTGGGTGGTGCTCTCTGGCAACCCATGTTCAATCCTTTGTTCAGCCAAGGTCCTGTTCGCTTCTATCTGCATTTGTTTTGTTCTCTCTTTTTCGACCTCTAGTCTTGCTTTCTCCTTTTCTTTCTCCTGTTCCAACTCCAGTTCCCTTACTCTGGTTTTCTCTTTTTCTACTTCCAGCCTGGTTTTCTCTTTTTCTACTTCCAGCCTGGTTTTCTCTTTTTCTACTTCCAGCCTGGTTTTCTCTTTTTCTACTTCCAGCCTGGTTTTCTCCTTTTCTTTATCGGCTTCATTTTTCATCTGGAGTTCTAATTTCATCTTTTCCAGCTGGAACTGTCTCTCCTTGTCCTCTCGCTGCATCTGGAGCTCTAACTGGAATCTCTCCAAACTCCTATTGCGGCTACTCCTGCTACTGCGGCTACTCTTGCTGCTCCTACTAGATCCCTGGGATCTCACTTCATCCAGCCCATCATCCTCCTTTCCACTTTCAGCTCCTCTCTGGGCTCCTAGCTCTGCCGCTTCGCTTTTGGCTCTTAACTGCCTAAGGATCTCATCCTTCATCCCAGCCACTTTAGATGCTTTCAACCTAAAGCCACACTTTTCTGCTATCTGTTTAATTGATCCCTCGTGCAACCTTCCAAGTCCTCAGGCTTGCCTGATTCCACAAATGCTTGCACCTTATCCATCTTGTCCTGTGAGTCTTCCCAAGAGAGAAATATACACCTGCGGTCACACAGTTTATCTATTAAAGCAAGGGTGTACAAATCCACTCTTGGACAGGGTGTGGGTGTGTCAGTTCACTCTCCCGGACACAGGCCCCCAATTTTGTCGCGATGGTGGATTTGGTGGTGTTACCGCTGACGGACCACCCAACCCACAACTCGACAAATGCTCATATTTCACTAGGAGATCACACTAGGCACTTCTGGCTCTTGGAGAGGGGCTCAACGTCACACGTTTAGGGGATGCGGCTCCAACACGCAGCCTTGTTGTCACGTGCACACACCCACTCGAGCCGCTGTGACTCCCCACTCTCTCCTTATGGAATATGACCTCAATCCCCTTTGTCTTACTAGACTTCTGTCTTACCCTGTCCACAGCAGTGGTTCCTGTTCCTTGCTCTCTCTCTCCTTCTTTACTATTTCCTGGGAAGCCTCACTGGGACAAGTGCAAACACCAGCAAATTTGAATACATTTACTGGACGAAGTACATAACAATACACGCATACATATAATAATAATGATGAATCCTATACTCTGTACTATTATAATCAGGTTGCACTCCAACCATCAGAACTCTATCCTCAGCTTGCTAAGTGGTATCCTATCTCTTGGTATTATCAACCTCCTCAAGTAGATTAAGTCTTACAATATAATGTTACACTACCATCAAGAGAATGTATACATATATATATACCTATAAACACATATAAGGCAAATCAGCATTTGAAAGCAATAACATACATATATATATATCAGTATAAATGATCCGTGCCACACAACGAATCAATCGACCATTCTATCAGTCTTAGAATACATATATATCTGTAGGTACTCCTGCCTACGTCTGTAACTCTAAACTTCAATATACACCTCTTGGCACATAAATAGCAAACGATCACTCACCTCTCACTGCGTCGTTCACGCTAATGACAAACACTCTCACCTCCATACAAGTGATCAGTTAGAACTATTTCACTACCCTGACAACTTCAGGTTCCTCAGGGCTTAAACACCAGGATCCTCTGCAGCTCCTCCAGGCTGCTACCATGAAGATTCCTTGAACAACTATGGTGCCTCCCTACTCCTACTAGGGTCATCCACAGCTCTCCTGGCTGCTGCACCATAAATTTCCTCGAATAACTGTGGCACTTCACCACCTCTGCAGAAGCACGTGACACTCCTCCTCACTGCTTCTTCATAGCTCGGGGTCCTCTCCTCCCCTGCCTTGGAGTCTCATCAACCACTCCCTCTGTGCTGGCTTCCAAGTCCTCAGCAACTTCTTCCCCAAAGACAAACCTGCAACCCATTTGCACTCCAATAAATTGTTTCCCTTTTTAACACATAAACAAAATTAATCATACAACATCTTTGTCTCCAATCTCTATCTGTCCTCTACATTTAATGAGAGTGGACTCCCCCGTGGGCGAGTCCATGCGCCACCTCGCTGGGCGAGCCTCACTCACGCCGGGAGGGGCCTCCTCCCTCAGGAGCCGGGCTCCTTCAGTTGCCCGCCAGCGCTCAGAGCAGATGGACGTCGCTCCGCGCTCCTCCCACTTCACTCTCTTATTTTAGGCTTTCTGCCATACCAAAACATTTCTAATTTGAAAATAAACATCGCTACTGTCGCTGGGCACACGACCAACTACAAGCAAACACTATGAACTGGCTTAAATCGGGCTTACCACAGATTGTCTGGTCGAGGGCGCTTCTCCCTCTGACAACGTCTGACCAGGGCGCTTGTCACAGCCCACAAAACTGTCTCTGGGCGGCTTAATACTCTCTCCTCGCCGTCCAGGACTTGAGACCACACGTCCTCAGCTCCACTCAACAGCTGGAACGTCTGCACCTTCTCTTCTCTTGGAGATAATATCAATAGGGGTTCCCTCCTGGCGGGAGCTCAACGAAGCGCGGCCTCTCCCCTGCGATGTCTGGCCTCAAGTGAGGTCATCGCCCTCCACAAGCGAGCCTCACGCCCCCAGTAACTTGTCCACATCTTCCAACAAGTCATTTATCTGTTTTCTAGTCCATTGCCCATAATCTCAAACTTTTATATAAATGCAACACACTATTTTACATCTGTGTTATCGCCTCTATAATTCCTGGACCTTCCAGTTAGGTCAGGCTTGCTGAATAACTCTCAAGGGTGAGACTCGTTTCTCCTGCAGGCTGAGATCATAACAGTATTTAATGTGCATTTGCAATTAAATACGAGTTTGCATCATATATATCGTATATGTAGCGAATTCGTTCACTACATGCAAGAGTGGGGGCTTACTCCTACCGTTTACCCGTTGGAAATTTCTCTGTGCCAGAACATTGCCGGAGACTGGAGGAGGTTCAACGGGTCAACGGCGAGAGTAAGCCCCCACTCTTGCACGTAGTGAACGAGTTCGCTACATATACGATATATATGATGCAAACTCGTATTTAATTGCAAATGCACATTAAATACATTATTTTCAATCAACCATTTGTATCTCGGTAAAGTAGCGAGTAGGACATTGATTAGGAGAGAAACCTTGTTTCTATTGCATATTTCGACGTTTCAGCCTCATTAGAGCTGTTTTAACTCTACACAGACAAGTCGCCGTTGCCTCTTCCGCATCAGCTCTAATGCGGCCGAAACTTCGAAATATGCAATAAAAACAAGGTTTCTCTCCTAATCAATATCTTAGTCGCTATTGTAACGAGGTACGAATGGTTGATTGAAAATAATGTATTTAATGTGAATTTGCAATTAATTACGCGTATACATCAGATTTCTCTCATATGTAGTGACTTAATAACAATAAACTGGCAATCCTTAAAAACGTGGGAAATACGACGAGATAGTCCATTATTCGTTCAAATCACACAAATCAATGTGTTTTAATTAGAATTAAGTAAAATGTTCCAGATTTTCCGTGTATGTTACAGAAAGAAGATTATGTATGTTACAGAAAGCTGCAAAAACAGCTCTAATGCGGCTGAAACGTCGAAATATGAAATAAAATCAGGGTTTCTCTCCTTGGATGCGGATTGTTAGTTTATTGTTATTAATTCATTACATATGCGACAAATCTGATCAATACGCGTAATTAATTGCAAATTCACATTAAATACATTATTTAAATCAACCATTCGTACCTCGTTACAATAGCAAATAAGATATTGATTAGGAGAGAAACCCTGTTTTTATTGCATATTTCGACGTTACAGCCGCATTAGAGCTGATGCGGAGTCTTATTAGAGCTAAAACAGCTCTAATGCGGCTGAAACGTCGAAATATGCAAGGAAAACAATGTTTCTCTCCTAATCAAAGTCCTACTCGCTACTTTACGGAGATACAAATGGTTGATTGAAAATAATGTATTTAATGTGCATTTGCAATTAAATACGAGTTTGCATTATATATATCGTATATGTAGTGAATTCGTTCAGTACATGCGAGAGTGGGGGCTTACTCCCGCCGTTTACCCGTTGTACCTCCTCCAGTCTCCGGCATTGTTCTGGCACAGAGAAAGCTCCAACGGGAAAACGGAGGGAGTAAGCCCCCGCTCTCGCATGTAGTGAACGAATTCACTACATATATTCAATCAACTAATCGTACCACGTTAAAATAGCGAGTAATATATTGATCATGAGAGAAACCCTGTTTTTATTGCATGTTTCTACGTTTCTGCCGCATTAGAGCTGATGCGGGCGAGGAAACGGCAACTTGTCTGATTAGAGCTAAAACAGCTCTAATGCGGCAGAAACGTCGAAATATGCAATAAAAACAGGGTTTCTCTTCTAATCAATATCTTAGTCGCTAATTTAACAAGGTACGAATGGCTAATTGAAATAATGTATTTAATGTGAATTTGCAATCAATTACGCGTATACATCAGATATGTCGCATATGTAATGAATTAATAACAATAAACTGACAATCCGTATCCAAGGAGAGAAACCCTGATTTTATTGCATATTTCGACGTTTCAGCCGCTTTAGAGCTGTTTTTGCAGTACATCTTCTTTCTGTATCATACACGGAAAATCTGGAACATTTTAGTTAATTCTAATGAAAACACATTGATTTGTGTGATTTGAACGAATAATAGACTACATCGTCGTATTTCCCACGTTTTTAAGGATTGTCAGTTTATTGTTATTAATTCATTACATATGCGACAAATCTGATGTATACGCGTAATTGATTGCAAATTCACATTAAATACATTATTTTCAATCAACCAATCGTACCTCGTTACAATAGCGACTAAGATATTGATTAGGAGTGAAACCCTGTTTTTATTGCATATTTCGACGTTTCAGCCGCATTAGAGCTGATGCGGGGGAGGCAACGGCAAATTGTCTGATCAGAGCTAAAACAGCTCGAATGCGGCTGAAACGAATGAGGTACGAATGGGTGATTGAAAATAATGTATTTAATATGAATTTGCAATTAATTACGCGTATGCATCAGATTTGTCGCTTATGTAATGAATTAATAACAATAAACTGGCAATCCTTAAAAACGTGGGAAAAACGACGAGATAGTCCATTATTCGTTCAAATCACACAAATCAATGTGTTTTCATTAGAATTAACTAAAATGTTCCAGATTTTCCGTATATGTTACAGAAAGATGATGTACTGCAAGAACAGCTCTAATGCGGCTGAAACGTCGATATATGCAAAAAAAACAGGGTTTCTTTCATGATCAATATATTACACGCAATTTTAACGAGGTACGATTGGTTGATTGAATCTATGTAGTGAATTCGTTCACTACATGCGAGAGCAGGGGCTTACTTCCGCCGTTTACCCGTTGGAGCTTTCTTTGTGCCAGAACATTGCCGGAGACTGGAGGAGGTCCAACGGGTAAACGGCGGGAGTAAGCCCCCACCTTGAGGTGCTTCCGGGGCTTATCGTCCCCGCGGCCCGGTCATCGACCAGGCCCCTCTCGCATGTAGTGAACAAATTCACTACATATACGATATATATGATGCAAACTAGTATTTAATTGCAAATTCACATTAAATACATTATTTCAATCAACCATTCGTACCTCGTTAAATTAGCGAGAAAGATATTGATTAGGAGAGAAACACTGTTTTTATTGCATATTTCGACGTTTCAGCCGCATTAGAGCTGTTTTAGCTCTAATCAGAAAAGTTGCCGTTGCCTCCTACGCGTCAGCTCTAATGCGGCTGAAACGTCCAAATATGCAATAAAAACAGGGTTCCTCTCCTAATCAATATCTTAGTCGGTATTGTAACGAGGTACGAATGGTTGACTAAAAATAATGTATTTAATGTGAATTTGCAATTAATTACACGTATACATCAGATTTGTTGCATATGTAATGAATTAATAACAATAAACTGGCAATCATTAAAAACGTGGGAAAAACGACGAGATAGTCCATTATTCGTTAAAATCACACAAATCAATGTGTTTTCATTGAAGAGAGCCAGAATTTGGCTCCAAAACATGGCTCAAGGGTTGAATTTGGGATGTTTGTGATATATTTTAAAACTGCAGGGGAGTTTGGACAAAATGTGACCCTTCGTCGCTCTCAGTAATTGGCATATTTTCGGTATAAAAAGTCGCAACTTCAAACTGCGAATATGTGCAGAGAGCCAGAATTTGGCTCCCAAATATGGCTCAAGCTTCGAATTTGGGATGGTTGGGATATTTTGAAAACTTCAGGGTGGGTTTGGGCAAAATGTGACCCATCGCCGCTCTCAGCAAGTGGTATATTTTCGGTATAAAATTCGTTATTTCAAACTGCGAATACGCGCAGAGAGCCAGAATTTGGCTCCAAAATGCTGCTGAAGCGACGAGTTTGGGAAGTTTGGGATATTTTGAAAACTGCAGGGAGGGTTTGGGAAAAATGTGATCCAACGCCGCTATCAGTAATTGGCATATTTTCGTTATTAAATGTCGTAATTTCAAACTGCGAATACGTGCAGAGAACCAGAATTTGGCTCCAAAGTATGGCTCAAGTGTCGAATTTGAGATGTTTGGGATATTTTAAAAACAGCAGGGAGGGTTTGAGCAAAATGTGACCCATCGCCGCTCTATGTAATTGGCATATTTTCGGTATAAAAATTCGTAATTTGAAACTGCGAATACGTGCTGAGAGCCAGAATTTGGCTCCAAAATATGGATCAAGCGTCGAACTTAAGTTGTTTGGAATATTTCGAAAACTACAGGGAGGGTTTGGGCAAAGTGCGATCCCTCGCTGCTTTCAGTAATTGGCATATTTTCGGCATAAAATTCGTAATTTCAAACTGCGAATACATGCAGAGAGCCAGAATTTGGCTCCAAAATATGGCTCAAGAGTCTAATTTGGGATGTTTCGGAAATTTTGAAAACTGCAGGGGTGTTTGGATAAAATGTGACCCATCGACGCTCTCAGTAATTGGCATATTTTCGGTATAAAAAGTCGTAATTTCAAACTGCGAATACGTGCTGAGAGCCAGAATTTGTTTCCAAAATATGGCTCAAGGGTCGATTTTGGGATGTTTCTGATATATTTCAAACTGCAGGGGGGGTTTGGGCAAAATGTGATCCATCGCTGTTTTCAGTAATTGGCATATTTTCGGTATAAAAAGTCGTAATATCAAACTGCGAATACGTGCAGAGAGCCAGACTTTGGTTCCAAAATATGGCTCAAGCGTCGAGTTTGAGTGTTTGGGATATTTTGAAAAACTGAAGGGAGGGTTTGGGCAAAATGAGGTCCATCGCTGCTTTCAGTAATTGGCATATTTCCGGTATAAAAAATCGTAATTTCAAACTGCGAATACGTGCAGAGAGCCAGAATTTGGCTCCAAAATATGGCTCAAGCGTCGAATGTGGGATGTTTGGGATATTTTGAAAACTGCAGGGAGGGTTTGGGCAAAATGCAATCCCTCGCTGCTTTCAGTAATTGGCATATTTTCGGTATAAAGTGGTAATTTCAAACTGCGAATACATGCAGAGAGCCAGAATTTGGCTCCAAAATATGGCTGAAGGGTCGAATTTGGGATGGTTCGGATATTTTGAAAACTGCAGGGCGGGTTCGGGCAAAATGTGACCCATCGCCGCTCTCAGTAATTGGCATAATTTCGGTATAAAATGTCGTAATTTCAAACTGCGAATACGTGCTGAGAGCCAGAATTTGGCTCCAAAATATGGCTCAAGGGTCGAATTTGGGATTTTTGTGATATATTTTAAAACTGCATGGGGGGTTTGGGCAAAATGTGACCCATCGCAAATCTCAGTAATTGGTCTATTTTCGGTATAAAATTCGTTATTTAAAACTGCGAATACGTGCAGAGAGTCAGAATTTGGCTCCAATATATTGCTGAAGCGTCGAATTTCGGATGTTTGGGATATTTTGAAAACTACAGGGAGGGTTTGGGAAAAATGTGATCCATCGCCTCTTTCAGTAATTGGCATATTTACGGTATAAAAAGTCGTAATTTCAAACTGCGAATACGTGCAAAGAGCCAGAATTTGGCTCCAAAATATGGCTCAAGCGTCGAATTTGGGATGTTTGGGATATTTTGAAAACTGCAGGGAGGGTTTGGGCAATATGCGATCGATCACTGCTTTCAGTAATTGGCATATTTTCGGTATAAAAAATCGCAATTTCAAACTGCGAATACGTGCAGAGAGCCAGAATTTGGATCCAAAATGTGGCTCAAGGGTCGAATTTGAGATGTTTCGGAAATTTTGAAAACTACAGGGGTATTTGGGCAAAATGTGACCATTCGCCGCTCTCAGTAATTGGCATATTTTCGGTATAAAAAATCGTAATTTCAAACTGCGAATACTTGCTGAGAGCCAGATTTTGGCTCCAAAATATGGCTCAAGGGTCGAATTTGGGACGTTTCTGATATATTTTAAAACTGTAGGGGGGTTTGGGCAAAATGCGACCCATCGCTGCTCTTAGTAATTGGAATATTTTCGGTATAAAAGTCGTAATTTCAAACTTCGTATACATGCAGAGAACCAGAATTTGGCTGCAAAATATGGCTCAAGGGTCGAATTTGGGATGTTTGAGATATATTTTAAAACTGCAGGGGGGTTTGGGCAAAGTGTGACCCATCACCGCTCTCAGTAATTGGCATATTTTCGGTATAAAAAGTCATATTTTTAAACTGCGAATATGTGCAGACAGCCAGAATTTGGCTCCCAAATATGGCTCAAGCTTCGAATTTGGGATGTCTGGGATATTTTGAAAACTGCAGGGTGGGTTTGGGCAAAATGTGACCCATCGCCGCTCTCAGTAATTGGCACATTTTCGGTATAAAAATTCGTAATTTCAAACTGCGAATAAGTGCAGAGAGCCAGAATTTGGATCCAAAATATGGCTCAAAGGTCGAATTTGAGATGTTTCGGAAATTTTGAAAACTGCAGGGGTATTTGGGCAAAATGTGACCCATCGCCGCTCTCAGTAATTGGCATATTTTCGGTATAAAAAAATCGTAATATCAAACTGCGAATAAATGNACCGCTGACGGACCACCCAACCCACAACTCGACAAATGCTCATATTTCACTAGGAGATCACACTAGGCACTTCTGGCTCTTGGAGAGGGGCTCAACGTCACACGTTTAGGGGATGCGGCTCCAACACGCAGCCTTGTTGTCACGTGCACACACCCACTCGAGCCGCTGTGACTCCCCACTCTCTCCTTATGGAATATGACCTCAATCCCCTTTGTCTTTCTAGACTTCTGTCTTACCCTGTCCACAGCAGTGGTTCCTGTTCCTTGCTCTCTCTCTCCTTCTTTACTATTTCCTGGGAAGTCTCACTGGGACAAGTGCAAACACCAGCAAATTTGAATACATTTACTGGACGAAGTACATAACAATACACGCATACGTATAATAATAATGATGAATCCTATACTCTGTACAATTATAATCAGGTTGCACTCCAACCATCAGAACTCTATCCTCAGCTTGCTAAGTGGTATCCTATCTCTTGGTATTATCAACCTCCTCAAGTAGATTAAGTCTTACAATATAATGTTACACTACCATCAAGAGAATGTATACATATATATATATACCTATAAACACATATAAGGCAAATCAGCATTTGAAAGCAATAACATACATATATATATATCAGTATAAATGATCCGTGCCACACAACGAATCAATCGACCATTCTATCAGTCTTAGAATACATATATATCTGTAGGTACTCCTGCCTACGTCTGTAACTCTAAACTTCAATATACACCTCTTGGCACATAAATAGCAAACGATCACTCACCTCTCACTGCGTCGTTCACGCTAATGACAAACACTCTCACCTCCATACAAGTGATCAGTTAGAACTATTTCACTACCCTGACAACTTCAGGTTCCTCAGGGCTTAAACACCAGGATCCTCTGCAGCTCCTCCAGGCTGCTACCATGAAGATTCCTTGAACAACTATGGTGCCTCCCTACTCCTACTAGGGTCATCCACAGCTCTCCTGGCTGCTGCACCATAAATTTCCTCGAATAACTGTGGCACTTCACCACCTCTGCAGAAGCACGTGACACTCCTCCTCACTGCTTCTTCATAGCTCGGGGTCCTCTCCTCCCCTGCCTTGGAGTCTCATCAACCACTCCCTCTGTGCTGGCTTCCAAGTCCTCAGCAACTTCTTCCCCAAAGACAAACCTGCAACCCATTTGCACTCCAATAAATTGTTTCCCTTTTAACACATAAACAAAATTAATCATACAACATCTTTGTCTCCAATCTCTATCTGTCCTCTACATTTAATGAGAGTGGACTCCCCCGTGGGCGAGTCCATGCGCCACCTCGCTGGGCGAGCCTCACTCACGCCGGGAGGGGCCTCCTCCCTCAGGAGCCGGGCTCCTTCAGTTGCCCGCCAGCGCTCAGAGCAGATGGATGTCGCTCCGCGCTCCTCCCACTTCACTCTCTTATTTTAGGCTTTCTGCCATACCAAAACATTTCTAATTTGAAAATAAACATCGCTACTGTCGCTGGGCACACGACCAACTACAAGCAAACACTATGAACTGGCTTAAATCGGGCTTACCACAGATTATCTGGTCGAGGGCGCTTCTCCCTCTGACAACGTCTGACCAGGGCGCTTGTCACAGCCCACAAAACTGTCTCTGGGCGGCTTAATACTCTCTCCTCGCCGTCCAGGACTTGAGACCACACGTCCTCAGCTCCACTCAACAGCTGGAACGTCTGCACCTTCTCTTCTCTTGGAGATAATATCAATAGGGGTTCCCTCCTGGCGGGAGCTCAACGAAGCGCGGCCTCTCCCCTGCGATGTCTGGCCTCAAGTGAGGTCATCGCCCTCCACAAGCGAGCCTCACGCCCCCAGTAACTTGTCCACATCTTCCAACAAGTCATTTATCTGTTTTCTAGTCCATTGCCCATAATCTCAAACTTTTATATAAATGCAACACACTATTTTACATCTGTGTTATCGCCTCTATAATTCCTGGACCTTCCAGTTAGGTCAGGCTTGCTGAATAACTCTCAAGGGTGAGACTCGTTTCTCCTGCAGGCTGAGATCATAACAGTATTTAATGTGCATTTGCAATTAAATACGAGTTTGCATCATATTTATCGTATATGTAGCGAATTCGTTCACTACATGCAAGAGTGGGGGCTTACTCCTACCGTTTACCCGTTGGAAATTTCTCTGTGCCAGAACATTGCCGGAGACTGGAGGAGGTTCAACGGGTCAACGGCGAGAGTAAGCCCCCACTCTTGCACGTAGTGAACGAGTTCGCTACATATACGATATATATGATGCAAACTCGTATTTAATTGCAAATGCACATTAAATACATTATTTTCAATCAACCATTTGTATCTCGGTAAAGTAGCGAGTAGGACATTGATTAGGAGAGAAACCTTGTTTCTATTGCATATTTCGACGTTTCAGCCTCATTAGAGCTGTTTTAACTCTACACAGACAAGTCGCCGTTGCCTCTTCCGCATCAGCTCTAATGCGGCCGAAACTTCGAAATATGCAATAAAAACAAGGTTTCTCTCCTAATCAATATCTTAGTCGCTATTGTAACGAGGTACGAATGGTTGATTGAAAATAATGTATTTAATGTGAATTTGCAATTAATTACGCGTATACATCAGATTTCTCTCATATGTAGTGACTTAATAACAATAAACTGGCAATCCTTAAAAACGTGGGAAATTCGACGAGATAGTCCATTATTCGTTCAAATCACACAAATCAATGTGTTTTAATTAGAATTAAGTAAAATGTTCCAGATTTTCCGTGTATGTTACAGAAAGAAGATTATGTATGTTACAGAAAGCTGCAAAAACAGCTCTAATGCGGCTGAAACGTCGAAATATGAAATAAAATCAGGGTTTCTCTCCTTGGATGCGGATTGTTAGTTTATTGTTATTAATTCATTACATATGCGACAAATCTGATCAATACGCGTAATTAATTGCAAATTCACATTAAATACATTATTTAAATCAACCATTCGTACCTCGTTACAATAGCAAATAAGATATTGATTAGGAGAGAAACCCTGTTTTTATTGCATATTTCGACGTTACAGCCGCATTAGAGCTGATGCGGAGTCTTATTAGAGCTAAAACAGCTCTAATGCGGCTGAAACGTCGAAATATGCAAGGAAAACAATGTTTCTCTCCTAATCAAAGTCCTACTCGCTACTTTACGGAGATACAAATGGTTGATTGAAAATAATGTATTTAATGTGCATTTGCAATTAAATACGAGTTTGCATTATATATATCGTATATGTAGTGAATTCGTTCAGTACATGCGAGAGTGGGGGCTTACTCCCGCCGTTTACCCGTTGTACCTCCTCCAGTCTCCGGCATTGTTCTGGCACAGAGAAAGCTCCAACGGGAAAACGGAGGGAGTAAGCCCCCGCTCTCGCATGTAGTGAACGAATTCACTACATATATTCAATCAACTAATCGTACCACGTTAAAATAGCGAGTAATATATTGATCATGAGAGAAACCCTGTTTTTATTGCATGTTTCTACGTTTCTGCCGCATTAGAGCTGATGCGGGCGAGGAAACGGCAACTTGTCTGATTAGAGCTAAAACAGCTCTAATGCGGCAGAAACGTCGAAATATGCAATAAAAACAGGGTTTCTCTTCTAATCAATATCTTAGTCGCTAATTTAACAAGGTACGAATGGCTAATTGAAATAATGTATTTAATGTGAATTTGCAATCAATTACGCGTATACATCAGATATGTCGCATATGTAATGAATTAATAACAATAAACTGACAATCCGTATCCAAGGAGAGAAACCCTGATTTTATTGCATATTTCGACGTTTCAGCAGCTTTAGAGCTGTTTTTGCAGTACATCTTCTTTCTGTATCATACACGGAAAATCTGGAACATTTTAGTTAATTCTAATGAAAACACATTGATTTGTGTGATTTGAACGAATAATAGACTACATCGTCGTATTTCCCACGTTTTTAAGGATTGTCAGTTTATTGTTATTAATTCATTACATATGCGACAAATCTGATGTATACGCGTAATTGATTGCAAATTCACATTAAATACATTATTTTCAATCAACCAATCGTACCTCGTTACAATAGCGACTAAGATATTGATTAGGAGTGAAACCCTGTTTTTTTTGAGAATTAAGTAAAATGTTCCAGATTTTCCGTGTATGTTACAGAAAGAAGATTATGTATGTTACAGAAAGCTGCAAAAACAGCTCTAATGCGGCTGAAACGTCGAAATATGAAATAAAATCAGGGTTTCTCTCCTTGGATGCGGATTGTTAGTTTATTGTTATTAATTTATTACATATGCGACAAATCTGATCTATACGCGTAATTAATTGCAAATTCACATTAAATACATTATTTAAATCAACCATTCGTACCTCGTTACAATAGCGAGTAAGATATTGATTAGGAGAGAAACCCTGTTTTTATTGCATATTTCGACGTTACAGCCGCATTAGAGCTGATGCGGAGTCTTATTAGAGCTAAAACAGCTCTAATGCGGCTGAAACGTCGAAATATGCAAGGAAAACAAGGTTTCTCTCCTAATCAAAGTCCTACTCGCTACTTTACGGAGATACAAATGGTTGATTGAAAATAATGTATTTAATGTGCATTTGCAATTAAATACGAGTTTGCATTATATATATCGTATATGTAGTGAATTCGTTCAGTACATGCGAGAGTGGGGGCTTACTCCCGCCGTTTACCCGTTGTACCTCCTCCAGTCTCAACAGTTAGCTGGCAGGAGAAAGATGAAAGTATATGGGTTATTGTCTGAGAGTGACATGCCCGTTTGTACTGTCCAGCTAGGTCAGAATATGTGTCGGCGAAGGTGATGTTGGGAGTGTGCCCCGACATACCTGTTCCAGGAGTCCAAATGATCCTGGGAATGACTTGGGCGGGACAAAGGTGTTGCCAAGAGTCATAGCGGAGACTGTGCCAGAGGAGTGCCCAGAAGGCCACGGCACGGTTGGGACACCTGAGAGTATGAACCTGACTGACATCCGAGGAGATGAGTCCGTCGCTACTCGACAGTATTGTTGCAGTTGCGGCCACGAGCCCAGTTTCGAAGTGTAGTAGGTTGGCCCCTCGGTACCGACGGGTTGAGCCTCGCGGGGGCTTTGCCGCTTGCTGTGCTTAGGCAAGTTCTAGAACTAGTTGTTATTGACCGTTCCAAACACACGGGATCCGACGGATATAGCGAGTGGGCGCGTGAACACGATGACCTGCACCGTGAGTTGTCTAACGATGAGTTGACAAACGGAGGGAGTAGCCGCATTAGAGCTAAAACAGCTCTAATGCGGCTGAAACGTCGAAATATGCAAGGAAAACAAGGTTTCTCTCCTAATCAAAGTCCTACTCGCTACTTTACGGAGATACAAATGGTTGATTGAAAATAATGTATTTAATGTGCATTTGCAATTAAATACGAGTTTGCATTATATATATCGTATATGTAGTGAATTCGTTCAGTACATGCGAGAGTGGGGGCTTACTCCCGCCGTTTACCCGTTGTACCTCCTCCAGTCTCCGGTATTGTTCTGGCACAGAGAAAGCTCCAACGGGAAAACGGAGGGAGTAAGCCCCCGCTCTCGCATGTAGTGAACGAATTCACTACATATATTCAATCAACCAATCGTACCTCGTTAAAATAGCGAGTAATATATTGATCATGAGAGAAACCCTGTTTTTATTGCATGTTTTTACGTTTCTGCCGCATTAGAGCTGATGCGGGTGAGGAAACGGCAACTTGTCTGATTAGAGCTAAAACAGCTCTATTGCGGCTGAAACGTCGAAATATGCAATAAAAACAGGGTTTCTCTTCTAATCAATATCTTAGTCGCTAATTTAACAAGGTACGAATGGCTAATTGAAATAATGTATTTAATGTGAATTTGCAATCAATTACGCGTATACATCAGATATGTCGCATATGTAATGAATTAATAACAATAAACTGACAATCCGTATCCAAGGAGAGAAACCCTGATTTTATTGCATATTTCGACGTTTCAGCCGCTTTAGAGCTGTTTTTGCAGTACATCTTCTTTCTGTATCATACACGGAAAATCTGGAACATTTTAGTTAATTCTAATGAAAACACATTGATTTGTGTGATTTGAACGAATAATAGACTACATCGTCGTATTTCCCACGTTTTTAAGGATTGTCAGTTTATTGTTATTAATTCATTACATATGCGACAAATCTGATGTATACGCGTAATTGATTGCAAATTCACATTAAATACATTATTTTCAATCAACCAATCGTACCTCGTTACAATAGCGACTAAGATATTGATTAGGAGTGAAACCCTGTTTTTATTGCATATTTCGACGTTTCAGCCGCATTAGAGCTGTTTTAGCTCTAATCAGAAAAGTTGCCGTTGCCTCCTACGCGTCAGCTCTAATGCGGCTGAAACGTCGAAATATGCAATAAAAACAGGGTTCCTCTCCTAATCAATATCTTAGTCGGTATTGTAACGAGGTACGAATGGTTGACTAAAAATAATGTATTTAATGTGAATTTGCAATTAATTACACGTATACATCAGATTTGTGCATATGTAATGAATTAATAACAATAAACTGGCAATCATTAAAAACGTGGGAAAACGACGAGATAGTCCATTATTCGTTAAAATCACACAAATCAATGTGTTTTCATTAGAATTAACTAAAATGTCCCAGATTTTCCGTATATGTTACAGAAAGATGATGTACTGCAAGAACAGCTCTAATGCGGCTGTAACGTCGAAATATGCAAAAAAACAGGGTTTCTTTCATGATCAATATATTACACGCAATTTTAACGAGGTACGATTGGTTGATTGAATCTATGTAGTGAATTCGTTCACTACATGCGAGAGCAGGGGCTTACTTCCGCCGTTTACCCGTTGGAGTTTTCTTTGTGCCAGAACATTGCCGGAGACTGGAGGAGGTCCAACGGGTAAACGGCGGGAGTAAGCCCCCACCTTGAGGTGCTTCCGGGGCTTATCGTCATCGCGGCCCGGTCATCGACCAGGCCCCTCTCGCATGTAGTGAACAAATTCACTACATATACGATATATATGATGCAAACTAGTATTTAATTGCAAATTCACATTAAATACATTATTTCAATCAACCATTCGTACCTCGTTAAATTAGCGAGAAAGATATTGATTAGGAGAGAAACACTGTTTTTATTGCATATTTCGACGTTTCAGCCGCATTAGAGCTGTTTTAGCTCTAATCAGAAAAGTTGCCGTTGCCTCCTACGCGTCAGCTCTAATGCGGCTGAAACGTCGAAATATGCAATAAAAACAGGGTTCCTCTCCTAATCAATATCTTAGTCGGTATTGTAACGAGGTACGAATGGTTGACTAAAAATAATGTATTTAATGTGAATTTGCAATTAATTACACGTATACATCAGATTTGTTGCATATGTAATGAATTAATAACAATAAACTGGCAATCATTAAAAACGTGGGAAAAACGACGAGATAGTCCATTATTCGTTAAAATCACACAAATCAATGTGTTTTCATTGAAGAGAGCCAGAATTTGGCTCCAAAACATGGCTCAAGGGTTGAATTTGGGATGTTTGTGATATATTTTAAAACTGCAGGGGAGTTTGGACAAAATGTGACCCTTCGTCGCTCTCAGTAATTGGCATATTTTCGGTATAAAAAGTCGCAACTTCAAACTGCGAATATGTGCAGAGAGCCAGAATTTGGCTCCCAAATATGGCTCAAGCTTCGAATTTGGGATGTTTGGGATATTTTGAAAACTTCAGGGTGGGTTAGGGCAAAATGTGACCCATCGCCGCTCTCAGCAAGTGGTATATTTTCGGTATAAAATTCGTTATTTCAAACTGCGAAAACGCGCAGAGAGCCAGAATTTTGCTCCAAAATGCTGCTGAAGCGACGAGTTTGGGAAGTTTGGGATATTTTGAAAACAGCAGGGAGGGTTTGGGAAAAATGTGATCCAACGCCGCTATCAGTAATTGGCATATTTTCGTTATTAAATGTCGTAATTTCAAACTGCGAATACGTGCAGAGAACCAGAATTTGGCTCCAAAGTATGGCTCAAGTGTCGAATTTGAGATGTTTGGGATATTTTAAAAACAGCAGGGAGGGTTTGAGCAAAATGTGACCCATCGCCGCTCTATGTAATTGGCATATTTTCGGTATAAAAATTCGTAATTTGAAACTGCGAATACGTGCCGAGAGCCAGAATTTGGCTCCAAAATATGGATCAAGCGTCGAACTTAAGTTGTTTGGAATATTTTGAAAACTACAGGGAGGGTTTGGGCAAAGTGCGATCCCTCGCTGCTTTCAGTAATTGGCATATTTTCGGCATAAAATTCGTAATTTCAAACTGCGAATACATGCAGAGAGCCAGAATTTGGCTCCAAAATATGGCTCAAGAGTCTAATTTGGGATGTTTCGGAAATTTTGAAAACTGCAGGGGTGTTTGGATAAAATGTGACCCATCGCCGCTCTCAGTAATTGGCATATTTTCGGTATAAAAGTCGTAATTTCAAACTGCGAATACGTGCTGAGAGCCAGAATTTGTTTCCAAAATATGGCTCAAGGGTCGAATTTGGGATGTTTCTGATATATTTCAAACTGCAGGGGGGGTTTGGGCAAAATGCGACCCATCGCTGCTATCAGTAATTGGCATATTTTCGGTATAAAAAGTCGTAATATCAAACTGCGAATACATGCAGAGAGCCAGAATTTGGCTCCAAAATATGGCTCAAGCGTCGAGTTTGAGTTGTTTGGGATATTTTGAAAACTGAAGGGAGGGTTTGGGCAAAATGAGGTCCATCGCTGCTTTCAGTAATTGGCATATTTCCGGTATAAAAAATCGTAATTTCAAACTGCGAATACGTGCAGAGAGCCAGAATTTGTCTCCAAAATATGGCTCAAGCGTCGAATGTGGGCTGTTTGGGATATTTTGAAAACTGCAGGGAGGGTTTGGGCAAAATGCAATCCCTCGCTGCTTTCAGTAATTGGCATATTTTCGGTATAAAGTGGTAATTTCAAACTGCGAATACATGCAGAGAGCCAGAATTTGGCTCCAAAATATGGCTGAAGGGTCGAATTTGGGATGGTTAGGATATTTTGAAAACTGCAGGGCGGGTTCGGGCAAAATGTGACCCATCGCCGCTCTCAGTAATTGGCATAATTTCGGTATAAAATGTCGTAATTTCAAACTGCGAATACGTGCTGAGAGCCAGAATTTGGCTCCAAAATATGGCTCAAGGGTCGAATTTGGGATTTTTGTGATATATTTTAAAACTGCATGGGGGGTTTGGGCAAAATGTGACCCATCGCAAATCTCAGTAATTGGTCTATTTTCGGTATAAAATTCGTTATTTAAAACTGCGAATACGTGCAGAGAGTCAGAATTTGGCTCCAATATATTGCTGAAGCGTCGAATTTCGGATGTTTGGGATATTTTGAAAACTACAGGGAGGGTTTGGGAAAAATGTGATCCATCGCCTCTTTCAGTAATTGGCATATTTACGGTATAAAAAGTCGTAATTTCAAACTGCGAATACCTGCAGAGAGCCAGAATTTGGCTCCGAAATATGGCTCAATCGTCGAATTGGATTTTGGGATATTTTGAAAACTGCAGTGGGGGTTTGGGCAAAATATGATCCATCGCCGCTTTCAGTAGTTGGCATATTTTCGGTATAAAAATCTAATTTAAAGACGCGAATACGTATAGAGAGCCAGAATTTGGCTCCAAAATATGGCTCAATGATCGAATTTGGGAAGTTTGTGATATATTTTAAAACTCCAGGGGGGTTTGGGCAAAATTGACCCATCGCTGCTCTCAGTAATGGCATATTTTCGGTATAAAAAATCGTAATTTCAAACTGCGAATACGCGCAGAGAGCCAGATTTTTGCACCAAAATATGGCTCGAGGGTCGAATATGGGATGTTTCGGATATTTTGAAAACTTCAGGGGTGTTTGGGAAAAATGTGACTCATCACCGCTCTCATTAATTGGCACTTTTCGGTATAAAATTCGTAATTTCAAACTGCGAATACGTGCAGAGCCAGAATTTGGCTCCGAAATATGGCTTAAGCGTCGAACTTGGGATGTTTGGGATATTTTGAAAACTGGAGGGAGGGTTGGGCAAAATGTGATCCATATCCGCTTTCAGTAATTGGCATATTTTCGGTATAAAAATCTTAATTTAAAACTGCGAATACGTACAGGAAGCCAGAATTTGGCTCCAAAATATGGCTCAAGGGTCGAATTTGGGAAGTTTGTGACATACTTTAAAACTGCAGGGGGTTTGGGCAAAATTTGACCCATCGTCGCTCTCAGTAATTGGCATATTTTCGGTATAAAAAATCGTAATTTCAAACTGCGAATGTGTGCAGAGAGCCAGAATTTGGCTCTCAAATATGGCTCATTCTTCGAATTTGGGATGTTTGGGATATTTTGAAAACTTCAGGGAGGGTTTGGGCAAAATGTGACCCATCGCCGCGCTCAGTAATTGACATATTTTTGGTATAAAAAGTCGTAATTTCAAACTGCGAATACGTGCAGAGAGCCAGAATTTGACTCCAAAATATGGCTCAAGGGTCGAATTTGGACGTTTGGGATATTTGAAAACTGCGATGGGGGGCTTGGGCAAAATGTGACCCATCGCTGCTCTCAGTATATGGCATATATTCGGTATAAAAATTCGTAATTTCAAACTGCGAATACGTGCCGAGAGCCAGAATTTTGCCACAAAATTTGGATCAAGCGTCGAACTTGGGTGTTTGGATTATTTTGAAAATTACAGGGAGGGTTGGGCAAAATGTGACCCCTCCCCGCTCTCAGTAATTGGCATATTTTCGGTATAAAAAATCGTAATTTCAAACGGCGAATACGTGCAGAGAGCCAGAATTTGGCTCCAAAATATGGCTCAAGGGTCGAATTTGGGATGTTTGTGATACATATTTTAAAACTGCCGGGGGGTTTGGGCAAAATGCGACCCATCGCTGCTCTCAGTAATTGGCATATTTACGGTATAAAAGTCGTAATTTCAAACTGCGAATAAGTGCAGAGAGCCTGAA
This sequence comes from Procambarus virginalis, assembly GCA_020271785.1. NCBI lineage: Eukaryota > Metazoa > Arthropoda > Malacostraca > Decapoda > Cambaridae > Procambarus > Procambarus virginalis. The sequence continues at coordinate 21,944 of WNGS01025837.1, read as the reverse complement.
TTTGGCTCGAAAGTATGGCTCAATCGTCGAATATGGAATGTTTGGGATATTTTGAAATCTGCAGTGGGGGTTTGGGAAAAATATGACCCATTGCAGATCTCAGTAATTGGCATAATTTCGGTATAGAAATTCGGAATTTCAAACTGCGAATACGTGCAGAGAGCCAGAATTGACTCCAAAATATGGTTCTAGCGTCGAATTTGAGATGTTTGGGATATTTTGAAAACTGCAGAGAGGGTTTGGGCAAAATGCGATCCATCGCTGCTTCCAGTAATTGGCATATTTTCGGTATAAAAATTCGTAATTTCAAACTGCGAATACGTGCAGAGAGCCAGAACTTGGCTCCAAAATATGGCTCAATCGTCGAATTTGGGATGTTTAGGATATTTTGAAAACCACAGTGGGGATTTGGGCAAAATGTGACCCATCGCCGCTCTCAGTAATTGGCATATTTTCGGTATAAAATTTCGTAATTTCTAACTGCGAATACGTGCTGAGAGCCAGAATTTGGCTCCAAAATATGGCTCAAGGGCCGAATTTGGGATGTTGTGATATATTTTAAAACTGCAGGGGGGTTGGGCAAAATGTGACCCATCGCTGCTCTCAGTAATTGGCATATTTACGGTATAAAAAGTGGTAATTTCAAACTGCGAATACGTGCAGAGAGCCAGAATTTGGCTCCATAATATAGCTCAATCGTCGAATTTGGAATGTGTGGGATATTTTGAAAACTGCAGTGGGGGTTTGGGCAAAATATGATCCATCGCCGCTTTAAGTAATTGGCATATTTTCGGTATAAAAATCTTAATTTAAAAACGCGAATACGTACAGAGAGCCAGAATTTGGCTCCAAATTATGGCTCAATTGTCGAATTTGGGATGTTTGTGATATATTTTAAAACTCCAGGGGGATTGGGCAAAATGTGACCCATCACCGCTCTCAGTAATTGGCATATTTTCGGTATAAAAAGTCGTAATTTCAAACTGCGAATATGTGCAGAGAGCCAGAATTTGGGTCCCAAATGTAGCTCAAGCTACGAATTCGGGATGTTTGGGATATTTTGAAAACCGCAGGGTGGGTTTGGGCAAAATGTGACCCATCGCTGCTCTCAGTAATTGACATATTTTCGGTATAAAAAGTCGTAATTTCAAACTGCGAATACGTGCAGTGAGCCAGATTTTGGCTCCAAAATATGGCTCAAGCGTCGAGTTTGAGTTGTTTGGGATATTTGAAAACTGAAAGGAGGGTTTGGGTAAAATGCGATCCCTCGCTGCTTTCAGCAATTGGCCTATCTACGGTATAAAAATCGTAATTTCAAACTGCGAATACATGCAGAGAGCCAGAATTTGGCTCCAAAATATGGCTGAAGATTCGAATTTGGGATGTTTCGGAAATTTGAAAATTGCAGGGGTGTTTGGGCAAAATGTTACTCATCGCCTTTCTCATTAATTGGCACATTTTCGGTATAAAATTCGTAATTTCAAACTGCGAATACGTGCAGAGCCAGAATTTGGCTCCAAAATATGGCTTAAGCGTCGAATTTGGGATGTTTGAGATATTTTGAAAACTGCAAGGAGGGTATGGGCTAAATGTGATCCATATCCGCTTTCAGTAATTGGCATATTTTCGTTATAAAAATCTTAATTTAAAACTTCGAATACGTACAGGAAGCCAGAATTTGGCTCCAAAATATGGCTCAGGGGTCGAATTTAGGATTTTGTGATATATTTTAAAACTGCAGGGGGGTTTGGGCAAAATTTGACCCATCGTCGCTCTCAGTAATTGGCATATTTTCGGTATAAAAATTCGTAATTTCAAACTGCGAATATGTACAAAGAGCGAGAAATTGGCTCTCAAATATGGCTCATTCTTCGAATTTAGGATGTTTGGGATATTTTGAAAACATCAGGGAAGGTTGGGCAAAATATGACCCATCGCCGCGCTCAGTAATTGACATATTTTCGGTATAAAAAGTCGTAATTTCAAACTGCGAATACGTGCAGAGAGCCAGAATTTGACTCCAAAATATGGTTCAAGCGTCGAATTTGGGATGTTTGGGATATTTTGAAAACCGCAGTGGGAATTTGGGCAAAATGTGACCCATCGCCGCTCTCAGTAATTGGCATATTTTCTCTCAGTAATTGGCAGTAATTAGAGCTGATGCGGAGTCTGATTAGAGCTAAAACAGCTCTAATGCGGCTGAAACGTCGAAATATGCATACAAAACAAGGTTTCTCTTCTAATAAATGTCCTACTCGCTACTTTACCGAGATACAAATGGTTGATTGAAAATAATGTATTTAATGTGCATTTGCAATTAAATACGAGTTTGCTTCATATATATCGTATATGTAGTGAATTCGTTCACTAGATACGAGAGTGGGGGCTTAGTCCCGCCGTTTACCCGTTGGACCTCCAGTCTCCGGCAATGTTCTGCCACAGAGCAAGCTCCAACGGGTAAACGGCGGGAGTAAGCCCCCGCTCTAGCATGTAGTGAACGAATTAACTACATATATCAAACAACCAATCGTACCTCGTTAAAATAGCGAGTAATATATTGATCATGAGAGAAGCCCTGTTTTTATTGCATGTTTCGACGTTTCAGCCGCATTAGAGCTGATGCGTAGGAGGCAACGGCAACTTGTCTGATTAGAGCTAAAACCGCTCTAATCCGGCTGAAACGTCGAAATATGCAATAAAAAAAGGGTTTCTCTCCTAATCAATATCTTACTCGCTAATTTATCGCCGTACGAATGGTTGATTGAAAATAATGTATTTAATGTGATCTTGCAATTAATTACGCATATATATCACATTTGTCGCATAAGTAATGTATTAAGAACTCCCAATACCCAGTATACGGATTGTCAGTTTATTGTTATTAATTCATTACATATGCGACAAATCTATTGTATACGCGTAATTAATTGCAAATTCACATTAAATACATTATTTTCAATCAACCATTCGTACCTCGTTACAATAGCGACTAAGATATTGATTAGGAGAGAAAACCTGTTTTTATTGCATATTTCGACGTTTCAGCCGCATTAGAGCTGATGCGGAGGAGGCAACGGCAACTTGTCTGATTAGAGCTAAAACAGCTCTAATGCGGCTGAAACGTCGAAATATGCAATAAAAACAAGGTTTGTCTCTCAATCAATATTACTCGCTATTGTAACGAAGTACGAATGGTTGATTGAAATAATGTATTGTCGCGGTGTTGGTGGATCTGGTGGTGTTACCGCTGACGGACCACCCAACCACAACTCGACAAATGCTCATATTTCACTAGGAGATCACACTAGGCACTTCTGGCTCTTGGAGAGGGGCTCAACGTCACACGTTTAGGGGATGCGGCTCCAACACGCAGCCTTGTTGTCACGTGCACACACCCACTCGAGCCGCTGTGACTCCCCACTCTCTCCTTATGGAATATGACCTCAATCCCCTTTGTCTTTCTAGACTTCTGTCTTACCCTGTCCACAGCAGTGGTTCCTGTTCCTTGCTCTCTCTCTCCTTCTTTACTATTTCCTGGGAAGTCTCACTGGGACAAGTGCAAACACCAGCAAATTTGAATACATTTACTGGACGAAGTACATAACAATACACGCATACGTATAATAATAATGATGAATCCTATACTCTGTACAATTATAATCAGGTTGCACTCCAACCATCAGAACTCTATCCTCAGCTTGCTAAGTGGTATCCTATCTCTTGGTATTATCAACCTCCTCAAGTAGATTAAGTCTTACAATATAATGTTACACTACCATCAAGAGAATGTATACATATATATATATACCTATAAACACATATAAGGCAAATCAGCATTTGAAAGCAATAACATACATATATATATATCAGTATAAATGATCCGTGCCACACAACGAATCAATCGACCATTCTATCAGTCTTAGAATACATATATATCTGTAGGTACTCCTGCCTACGTCTGTAACTCTAAACTTCAATATACACCTCTTGGCACATAAATAGCAAACGATCACTCACCTCTCACTGCGTCGTTCACGCTAATGACAAACACTCTCACCTCCATACAAGTGATCAGTTAGAACTATTTCACTACCCTGACAACTTCAGGTTCCTCAGGGCTTAAACACCAGGATCCTCTGCAGCTCCTCCAGGCTGCTACCATGAAGAATGTTAATACCACTGTTAAATGAACATATTGATTTGTGTCCTTATTATTAGTTATAGCTTATTTATGTTGACCCACACCTTACTAAAGGGATTACCTTAACTTGTGTCACTATCTCTCTAGGGGGGGGGCCACTATCTCTCTAGGGGGGGGCAGGTAGGCAGTATGGGTAATGCCACTAACATGCAATCATTATTGGAAAGTCCATAATTTAACACATAATTATAAGTAGGTAATTTGTAGCAAAATTTTAAGATTATTACTAGGTACATTGTAGCATAATTTTGCATAAGCATAATTTTCTTGTTTTGTTCTTGTACATTTCTTCGAACACTATTATTTTCTCTTCAGAATTTCACCGGAGAATAGCAGTGATGACTAGAGAACATCTTGAACGTGAGCACCAGAAAGCACGTGCTGCAATGATACAAAGAAATGAGTACTTGAAGAGACTCTTAAACGTGGAGGAACCAAACTCAATAAAGGTGACAAACAAGAAACGGAAAAAAGATAAGATACAGGGTGTATCTCATATTGATTCAAAACAAAGATCAGCTGCTCCCCAATCTGATGGTAATTTTCTATTATTTTTTTTTAACAATATTTCTAAAGCTGTTATGTGTAATTTCCAATAATTTTTTGTTGCCTATTTTAAGTGTATGCTAGACAATTATGGAGATTAATTACTATAACACTGAATAACTTGGTAGCATAAGGTTAGTTATAGTAATATCTTGAGATTTGTCTGAAAAAATATTAATATTTGTATACATTTGCAATTATGTACCATGCTTAAATCTTCAAATGTGCCACCCAGACATTCTGCCTGCTATACTTTCACCACCACACATTCAAATGCGGGGATTCTACTGTGGCAGAACAGAAAGTACACTCAACGTATTTGGGCAGCTGGTGAAGAATAACTTTGGAATCATTTGATGTTNTTCGGTATAAAAAATCGTAATTTCAAACTGCGAATACGCGCAGAGAGCCAGATTTTTGCACCAAAATATGGCTCGAGGGTCGAATATGGGATGTTTCGGATATTTTGAAAACTTCAGGGGTGTTTGGGAAAAATGTGACTCATCACCGCTCTCATTAATTGGCACTTTTCGGTATAAAATTCGTAATTTCAAACTGCGAATACGTGCAGAGCCAGAATTTGGCTCCGAAATATGGCTTAAGCGTCGAACTTGGGATGTTTGGGATATTTTGAAAACTGGAGGGAGGGTTTGGGCTAAATGTGATCCATATCCGCTTTCAGTAATTGGCATATTTTCGGTATAAAAATCTTAATTTAAAACTGCGAATACGTACAGGAAGCCAGAATTTGGCTCCAAAATATGGCTCAAGGGTCGAATTTGGGAAGTTTGTGACATACTTTAAAACTGCAGGGGGGTTTGGGCAAAATTTGACCCATCGTCGCTCTCAGTAATTGGCATATTTTCGGTATAAAAATTCGTAATTTCAAACTGCGAATGTGTGCAGAGAGCCAGAATTTGGCTCTCAAATATGGCTCATTCTTCGAATTTGGGATGTTTGGGATATTTTGAAAACTTCAGGGAGGGTTTGGGCAAAATGTGACCCATCGCCGCGCTCAGTAATTGACATATTTTTGGTATAAAAAGTCGTAATTTCAAACTGCGAATACGTGCAGAGAGCCAGAATTTGACTCCAAAATATGGCTCAAGGGTCGAATTTGGGACGTTTGGGATATTTTGAAAACTGCGATGGGGGGCTTGGGCAAAATGTGACCCATCGCTGCTCTCAGTATATGGCATATTTTCGGTATAAAAATTCGTAATTTCAAACTGCGAATACGTGCCGAGAGCCAGAATTTTGCCACAAAATTTGGATCAAGCGTCGAACTTGGGTTGTTTGGATTATTTTGAAAATTACAGGGAGGGTTTGGGCAAAATGTGACCCCTCCCCGCTCTCAGTAATTGGCATATTTTCGGTATAAAAAATCGTAATTTCAAACGGCGAATACGTGCAGAGAGCCAGAATTTGGCTCCAAAATATGGCTCAAGGGTCGAATTTGGGATGTTTGTGATACATATTTTAAAACTGCCGGGGGGTTTGGGCAAAATGCGACCCATCGCTGCTCTCAGTAATTGGCATATTTACGGTATAAAAAGTCGTAATTTCAAACTGCGAATAAGTGCAGAGAGCCTGAATTTGGCTCGAAAGTATGGCTCAATCGTCGAATATGGAATGTTTGGGATATTTTGAAATCTGCAGTGGGGGTTTGGGAAAAATATGACCCATTGCAGATCTCAGTAATTGGCATAATTTCGGTATAGAAATTCGGAATTTCAAACTGCGAATACGTGCAGAGAGCCAGAATTGACTCCAAAATATGGTTCTAGCGTCGAATTTGAGATGTTTGGGATATTTTGAAAACTGCAGAGAGGGTTTGGGCAAAATGCGATCCATCGCTGCTTCCAGTAATTGGCATATTTTCGGTATAAAAATTCGTAATTTCAAACTGCGAATACGTGCAGAGAGCCAGAACTTGGCTCCAAAATATGGCTCAATCGTCGAATTTGGGATGTTTAGGATATTTTGAAAACCACAGTGGGGATTTGGGCAAAATGTGACCCATCGCCGCTCTCAGTAATTGGCATATTTTCGGTATAAAATTTCGTAATTTCTAACTGCGAATACGTGCTGAGAGCCAGAATTTGGCTCCAAAATATGGCTCAAGGGCCGAATTTGGGATGTTTGTGATATATTTTAAAACTGCAGGGGGGTTTGGGCAAAATGTGACCCATCGCTGCTCTCAGTAATTGGCATATTTACGGTATAAAAAGTGGTAATTTCAAACTGCGAATACGTGCAGAGAGCCAGAATTTGGCTCCATAATATAGCTCAATCGTCGAATTTGGAATGTGTGGGATATTTTGAAAACTGCAGTGGGGGTTGGGCAAAATATGATCCATCGCCGCTTTAAGTAATTGGCATATTTTCGGTATAAAAATCTTAATTTAAAACGCGAATACGTACAGAGAGCCAGAATTTGGCTCCAAATTATGGCTCAATTGTCGAATTTGGGATGTTTGTGATATATTTTAAAACTCCAGGGGGGATTGGGCAAAATGTGACCCATCACCGCTCTCAGTAATTGGCATATTTTCGGTATAAAAAGTCGTAATTTCAAACTGCGAATATGTGCAGAGAGCCAGAATTTGGGTCCCAAATGTAGCTCAAGCTACGAATTCGGGATGTTTGGGATATTTTGAAAACCGCAGGGTGGGTTTGGGCAAAATGTGACCCATCGCTGCTCTCAGTAATTGACATATTTTCGGTATAAAAAGTCGTAATTTCAAACTGCGAATACGTGCAGTGAGCCAGATTTTGGCTCCAAAATATGGCTCAAGCGTCGAGTTTGAGTTGTTTGGGATATTTTGAAAACTGAAAGGAGGGTTTGGGTAAAATGCGATCCCTCGCTGCTTTCAGCAATTGGCCTATCTACGGTATAAAAATCGTAATTTCAAACTGCGAATACATGCAGAGAGCCAGAATTTGGCTCCAAAATATGGCTGAAGATTCGAATTTGGGATGTTTCGGAAATTTTGAAAATTGCAGGGGTGTTTGGGCAAAATGTTACTCATCGCCTTTCTCATTAATTGGCACATTTTCGGTATAAAATTCGTAATTTCAAACTGCGAATACGTGCAGAGCCAGAATTTGGCTCCAAAATATGGCTTAAGCGTCGAATTTGGGATGTTTGAGATATTTTGAAAACTGCAAGGAGGGTATGGGCTAAATGTGATCCATATCCGCTTTCAGTAATTGGCATATTTTCGTTATAAAAATCTTAATTTAAAACTTCGAATACGTACAGGAAGCCAGAATTTGGCTCCAAAATATGGCTCAGGGGTCGAATTTAGGATTTTTGTGATATATTTTAAAACTGCAGGGGGGTTTGGGCAAAATTTGACCCATCGTCGCTCTCAGTAATTGGCATATTTTCGGTATAAAAATTCGTAATTTCAAACTGCGAATATGTGCAAAGAGCGAGAAATTGGCTCTCAAATATGGCTCATTCTTCGAATTTAGGATGTTTGGGATATTTTGAAAACATCAGGGAAGGTTTAGGCAAAATATGACCCATCGCCGCGCTCAGTAATTGACATATTTTCGGTATAAAAAGTCGTAATTTCAAACTGCGAATACGTGCAGAGAGCCAGAATTTGACTCCAAAATATGGTTCAAGCGTCGAATTTGGGATGTTTGGGATATTTTGAAAACCGCAGTGGGAATTTGGGCAAAATGTGACCCATCGCCGCTCTCAGTAATTGGCATATTTTCTCTCAGTAATTGGCAGTAATTAGAGCTGATGCGGAGTCTGATTAGAGCTAAAACAGCTCTAATGCGGCTGAAACGTCGAAATATGCATACAAAACAAGGTTTCTCTTCTAATAAATGTCCTACTCGCTACTTTACCGAGATACAAATGGTTGATTGAAAATAATGTATTTAATGTGCATTTGCAATTAAATACGAGTTTGCTTCATATGTATCGTATATGTAGTGAATTCGTTCACTAGATACGAGAGTGGGGGCTTAGTCCCGCCGTTTACCCGTTGGACCTCCAGTCTCCGGCAATGTTCTGCCACAGAGCAAGCTCCAACGGGTAAACGGCGGGAGTAAGCCCCCGCTCTAGCATGTAGTGAACGAATTAACTACATATATTCAAACAACCAATCGTACCTCGTTAAAATAGCGAGTAATATATTGATCATGAGAGAAGCCCTGTTTTTATTGCATGTTTCGACGTTTCAGCCGCATTAGAGCTGATGCGTAGGAGGCAACGGCAACTTGTCTGATTAGAGCTAAAACCGCTCTAATCCGGCTGAAACGTCGAAATATGCAATAAAAAAAGGGTTTCCCTCCTAATCAATATCTTACTCGCTAATTTAACGAGGCACGAATGGTTGATAGAAAATAATGTATTTAATGTGTATTTGGAATTAATTAAGCATTAGAGCGCAGCCGCAGCCGCATTAGAGCTGATGCGGAGGAGGCAACGGCAACTAGTCTGAATAGAGCTAAAACCGCTCTAATCCGGCAGAAACGTCGAAATATGCAATAAAAAAAGGGTTTCTCTCCTAATCAATATCTTACTCGCTAATTTATCGCCGTACGAATGGTTGATTGAAAATAATGTATTTAATGTGATCTTGCAATTAATTACGCATATATATCACATTTGTCGCATAAGTAATGTATTAAGAACTCCCAATACCCAGTATACGGATTGTCAGTTTATTGTTATTAATTCATTACATATGCGACAAATCTATTGTATACGCGTAATTAATTGCAAATTCACATTAAATACATTATTTTCAATCAACCATTCGTACCTCGTTACAATAGCGACTAAGATATTGATTAGGAGAGAAAACCTGTTTTTATTGCATATTTCGACGTTTCAGCCGCATTAGAGCTGATGCGGAGGAGGCAACGGCAACTTGTCTGATTAGAGCTAAAACAGCTCTAATGCGGCTGAAACGTCGAAATATGCAATAAAAACAAGGTTTGTCTCTCAATCAATATTTTACTCGCTATTGTAACGAAGTACGAATGGTTGATTGAAATAATGTATTGTCGCGGTGTTGGTGGATCTGGTGGTGTTACCGCTGACGGACCACCCAACCCACAACTCGACAAATGCTCATATTTCACTAGGAGATCACACTAGGCACTTCTGGCTCTTGGAGAGGGGCTCAACGTCACACGTTTAGGGGATGCGGCTCCAACACGCAGCCTTGTTGTCACGTGCACACACCCACTCGAGCCGCTGTGACTCCCCACTCTCTCCTTATGGAATATGACCTCAATCCCCTTTGTCTTTCTAGACTTCTGTCTTACCCTGTCCACAGCAGTGGTTCCTGTTCCTTGCTCTCTCTCTCCTTCTTTACTATTTCCTGGGAAGTCTCACTGGGACAAGTGCAAACACCAGCAAATTTGAATACATTTACTGGACGAAGTACATAACAATACACGCATACGTATAATAATAATGATGAATCCTATACTCTGTACAATTATAATCAGGTTGCACTCCAACCATCAGAACTCTATCCTCAGCTTGCTAAGTGGTATCCTATCTCTTGGTATTATCAACCTCCTCAAGTAGATTAAGTCTTACAATATAATGTTACACTACCATCAAGAGAATGTATACATATATATATATACCTATAAACACATATAAGGCAAATCAGCATTTGAAAGCAATAACATACATATATATATATCAGTATAAATGATCCGTGCCACACAACGAATCAATCGACCATTCTATCAGTCTTAGAATACATATATATCTGTAGGTACTCCTGCCTACGTCTGTAACTCTAAACTTCAATATACACCTCTTGGCACATAAATAGCAAACGATCACTCACCTCTCACTGCGTCGTTCACGCTAATGACAAACACTCTCACCTCCATACAAGTGATCAGTTAGAACTATTTCACTACCCTGACAACTTCAGGTTCCTCAGGGCTTAAACACCAGGATCCTCTGCAGCTCCTCCAGGCTGCTACCATGAAGAATGTTAATACCACTGTTAAATGAACATATTGATTTGTGTCCTTATTATTAGTTATAGCTTATTTATGTTGACCCACCACCTTACTAAAGGGATTACCTTAACTTGTGTCACTATCTCTCTAGGGGGGGGGCCACTATCTCTCTAGGGGGGGGGGCAGGTAGGCAGTATGGGTAATGCCACTAACATGCATATCATTATTGGAAAGTCCATAATTTAACACATAATTATAAGTAGGTAATTTGTAGCAAAATTTTAAGATTATTACTAGGTACATTGTAGCATAATTTTGCATAAGCATAATTTTCTTGTTTTGTTCTTGTACATTTTCTTCGAACACTATTATTTTCTCTTCAGAATTTCACCGGAGAATAGCAGTGATGACTAGAGAACATCTTGAACGTGAGCACCAGAAAGCACGTGCTGCAATGATACAAAGAAATGAGTACTTGAAGAGACTCTTAAACGTGGAGGAACCAAACTCAATAAAGGTGACAAACAAGAAACGGAAAAAAGATAAGATACAGGGTGTATCTCATATTGATTCAAAACAAAGATCAGCTGCTCCCCAATCTGATGGTAATCTTCTATTATTTTTTTTAACAATATTTCTACAGCTGTTATGTGTAATTTCCAATAATTTTTGTTGCCTATTTTTAAGTGTATGCTAGACAATTATGGAGATTAAATTACTATAACACTGAATAACTTGGTAGCATAAGGTTAGTTATAGTAATATCTTGAGATTTGTCTGAAAATATTAATATTTGTATACAATTTGCAATTATGTACCATGCTTAAATCTTCAAATGTGCCACCCAGACATTCTGCCTGCTATACTTTCACCACCACACATTCAAAATGCGGGCTATTCTACTGGTGGCAGAACGTACACTCAAAGTTATTTGGCAGCTGGTGAAGAAACTTTGGAATCATTTGATGTTGGTATGCCCCAACATTATTTGTTGGTATTTAACTGAGGGTTTATTTAATGGACACACATCATATATATTATGTACAAAAATATGTGCTTAATGCCTATGAAATTTTGTTTAACATATTATACTAATCATTCCTTTCACTTACAAATTTTTCTTACTAATTTGTAATCCCATATTTCAAAGTACTTGCTGCAGAACTTGAACAAATTCAAGATTCTCAGCCAAGTGTTTCTGACTGGCAAAAAAGAAGAAAAAATGCAGAGATTAATTGGGGAGAAAGCAGAGCAATGCTGTTCGATTGGACATTGTCTGAGTTGGGTGTTCCAGATAAAGGTAAATTAAATATTGCTGTGTTCATTAAGGTTATACTGTATAATAAGCATCATATGCAAATTAATGACAATCTATTAATACATTTAGACTTCAGAGTGTTTAAAATGTTTGGTATACAGTATTTAAAATTAGTATAAATAATTACCCCTTTTTTTCATTAGGTAAAGTTTGTGTACAATGTACAAATTGTGAAGCAAGCATCAAATGTGAAGACTGTTTTGCATTTTTGTGTCACATTTGTGACCAAATGCAACATTTTCTCATGCCTTTCCACCACAGATTATATTGGAAAAATGGCTTTTATGAGCCATTAGACCCGACACAAACTGTGTGCCCTGAAGGAAATATCCTTCACTGGAGTAAGTATACGATACCTGTCTAAAATCCGTACTTTGTTCTGAGATTACTATTACTTCCCAATCCCAGTTTAGAGCTACGATTATCTTGGTATAACAAAATAAAATGAATACATGTTTCATGTCAGTCATTACAACATTTGGAGAAGTCTTAAAGTTTAAACCTGACACTTGGTTTTATAGATTGATTTAATTGTCTGATTGTTTCTTTTCTGTGAATTTCTCAGTCATTATCTGGAGAATAATGTCAATATTTTGTACAATCAAGAAACGATGAAATATTAAGTCTGAAATTCTTTTCCATAAAACTCATTTTGCCAAACTGTCTTCCTTTTCTTTGTTACCAGAACCTGTTGTACCAGCCCAACCACCAAATTCTTGCCCCAACTGCATAGATTGCAAGTTTAAAATTTCAAGCTCCAGCAATCTCTGCATCTTCATCACTATAATGGGTAAATAAACTTTAAAATTTACCCTTTCATTTCCATTACAGGATTTTCCTGAATCGCAATACATTTTGGAATTTTTGTTGCATTAAATGTTAATTTTTACATCACTATTTTAGCAAGTTGCCACACCACTCAATGCACTGTATTTTAAACTACAGGAAGGTATGACCTCTATACTCCAATCTATACATGCCACTGTGGATATGAGCATCAACAACTAGGCAAAACCATGCACAAGTCTGGTTTCTATTCATCATTAGGAAAGAGTAGCACATTCTACAGCACCAGTCTGCTTGAATCATGGCACCATATAAAAAGAAATTGTCCCGGAACATCATTTCGGGCATTAGTCACTGCACTGGAATCCTTTGGTGCTTCTCGTGGGCGTGTATGTTTTGATACCATTATTCTTAATATTTTCAGTTTTATATTTCAATACAAAAATTATCAAATTTTGTAGTAATGTATTTTCATTTAGTAATAATTAGTTTTTAATTTTGTTCAAATACAAAATGGAATGCTTTTTTTGTTTATTTATCTTATGTCATATTATGCATTTTAAATGTCACCATCTTAATAATTCTATATCCTAGAATGGACCCATTAAATTTCTAACTTCGAAGAGAGTGTTCTTCGAATGACGATTCCAGCAATATGAGCTAAGGAAAATTAGAGGAGAAGCTGACAATGAGTGTCCTGCTTGTGATACAACTCCTTTAGCAGTACATATTGATGGCAACAAGAAGCTGTATCGCTACAACAAAGTTGGGAGGTAATAAAATGTGCTTTACAGATACTTAATGTATAGTATTCTTTTGTCATCCACACACACTATATTATAATGAATTATATTATCTTCAAAATTAATGTTCTTGTAAATAAAGTATGCACATATAAATATACATTGTCATATGACTTATATTTTTTAACCGAGTATGTCTTTATAGTTTGCCTTTCAATTGCATCCATATCATCATTTTATATATCTAACACCATGTAAATTTTTTGTTTTATGTAAAATTTAGCAGTGCATCAGAATTCTTCATATAAAACATTTTTTGATACCCCATTACCCGTTGTTTAATATTATAGTGGTTACACACAATGAATAATTATTTCTGAATTATCATTGCAGAGGTATCAGAAACCCCTATTATTCTGATAGTATCTTCAGCAAAGATGAAGATGTTCAAGCTCATGTTGGCACTATTCAGAGCTTGAAAACTAAGGTGAGTTTTATTATATATATTGAGAAACCTTCAATTTTACCTAATAACTGTTTGGTGACTGTAACATCTGGTGGCCATTTTTGTATTTTTCATTATAGTTTATATATATTAAATAAGGAAATATAGCCCATAGAAATTCTTATGTGCAACAACAATGCCTTTCGCGCAAAATAATCTCTACCTTCTACCCGTCCTACATAATTATAATCATGCTCACCAACTGGATATTTAGTTACTATAAATATTTTTGTTTAACAGAGTAAGCACATGTGTGGAGCGTCTGCATGGAAAGCTGCTCAAAATAAGCCTCTTTCATTCCAAAGTTTGGATGAAACAGGAATCAGCATGGCCTCCTGTCGACATGGTATTATCCTCCACACCTTGAATATGTATCAAGGAGAGTTGTACAGTTATGCCCACTATTTGCAAATTATGTATTTCAAATATGTAAAGTTTATTTGTCAAGACATAATTTGCAAATATTGGCCATGGGCCTTAACTGTGGCTCAGAAACAATCACATTTTCACATTGGTCAAGCAAAGCCATTTTTAGGAGTCCTACATGCAAAAGGACATGCTTGGTATTGTCAGGTAAATAAAAATATAACATTACATTTATGTATACTAATGTATACATTTATGTATACTAATGTATACATTTATGTATACTAATTACATTAAATTTAATATGTACAGTTTGTGTAAAAAAATTTAAGATTTCTGATTGTTTAAGATTAATGATATACGTATCATTTAATATAGTAGGTGGCTTTTAACTTTTGTAGAGTAATTTGAATTTTTTTACTGTATACTTTTATGTTAAAGGTATTGTATGGAGGGCGGTGGCAAGAAGGAAGTGGCCTGACTTTAGGGGAAGAGGCAGAGCAAGTGTTTGCATACCTCTCACCATACAACTCTACAACTAAAAACATGCTGAAAGCTGGTACAGTATTTGTTCATCTGATCAAGTTTTAGATTTTTTTACTTGCCCTGTAATCAGTATAATGAGATTTGTATTCAATAAGTATCAACTCCCTCAAAGAATCAATAAAAGAATGAAAACATATTTGTCAAACTTGAGTTGGTCTTGGTGAGTAAAGGTATGTTATGAAACTGTTATTAATCTATGCTCTTCAAGAAGTTCATTAATTGCTATAAATATTTTTCTCAGAAAGAACAGAAGAACTCACAGAGGGTGCAGTCTTTTGGAACCATCGGAAAATTGATGGACTGGCTCGTGCATTAGTTACTCGACTCAGAAAGGTACTAAAAATAATATATATATTTTTTATTTATTTTGAAACTTATTATAATGCATTTATATGTGAAAGGTATTATAATGCATTTATAGGTTAGTTATGTGTTCAGATCATGTACTACATATATTTTCCATTATAAATTAGCGACCATTTCCTTGAATTAACTGCTTGAACTTTTTCATTATAACAATAAGGTTAATTTGAATAAAGTATATAGTATTTAATTTAATTAACCTAAATGTATGATTCCAAGTAATATCAAATGTGTACACAGATACATCACAGTATCGTGATATATCACGGGAACTGTGATGAGGGTTTGAACCCCATGCACTGAGTGTTCTCAGATGCATGCTCTAGTCCACTGCGCCACAACATGGTCAAATGAATTGCAACTTGGAGTACTACTGCACCCACAAGGATCCCAAGGCTTCCACTAAAGGGGGCAGTCCAATCCAGTTTGGCTCCAAAAATGCAAAAATGAAAACTCGTTCCATTTCAATCAAACTTTTTTGACAAGTTCTATATGAAAAGTGTTTCATCTGGTCCAAGTTTCAGCATCGTAGCATAAATAGGAAGGGAGAAAAAAAATAATGAAGTAGTTGTGAAAATTATGCCAAAATGGTCAAAATCGATTATGAATCAAAAGTGTCAACTGAAATCATAGCTATGACTCTTTGCTATCACAATAGCATATATTAAACAAATATTATAATTAGTTTAATTGGAAAAAAATTTAAGAAAAAAAAAAAAAGTTTTTTTTTTTCAATTTTTTTTTTTTTCACATTTTTTTTTCGGACGATTTGCATCAAACTTACACACCTTACTGTACGTATACCTATCTGTAAGGATGCCAATTTTGGAGAAAATTGGTTGATGTCAACCTCAGCCACAGATTTTAGAACCTTAGACTTCATTAATTTCTGTTTTTTTTTCAATTGACACAAATGTTTACAAAACTGAATAATTTTTTATTCAATTTACATGAAACTTACACAGTATATGTGGAGGGCACGTCTCTACATGTGCAAGATTTCACTTTTCTCTAAGTTCATTTATTGATTTTATAATAGCAATAAACATGCCATATTTGCATAATTTTGGGGGGGGGAACTTTGAACATTTGTATTAGGAAAACTAAAGATGTTTTGGAAATCCTAAATCACACAATCATTTATTATATGCTAATGTGTCAGAAAAGTGTCACAGAATAATTATATCTGAAACGTGTGTGAAGAAGTGTAGACTTGAAAATGTGTAAAAAACGTTGAAAAAAAAAAAAAAATCTTTTTCTATTTACGCTGCAGTACTGAAACTTGGGACAATTTCAGCACTTTTCATATACAACTAGTCAAATAATATTGGTTGACATTGAACAACTTTTCCTACATGACTGAACCGGCCCCTAAAGCCAAACCAGGTTTCACACAATTCCCCCATGAACTTGGTCTCTGTCATTCAGTAGTTCTGCCTTTGATGCCCCCATTTCAATGTCTTTCTCCGTGTATTGATATATCACAATAATATGAATTCTATGTGTATTGAAAGGGCCATCAGAGGTAGAGCTACTAGAGGACATAGACCAAGTGCACAGGAAACTGCATGCACAACCGCCCATGGAATGGGTATGGGGGTGCTTAATAAACAAAAATTGAATTGTAGGTGCATTAGTACCCTAGGTTGCAATTCTTTTGACCATGTTGTGGCGCATTCGACTACAGCAAGCATCTGGGAATGCCAAGCCCATAGGTTCGAACCACTCATCACGGTTAATGTGATTTGTTCATTAAATTTATTATATTTTCAAATAGGCCAGAGAGATGGAAATTGAGATTCTGAGTCCTACCTGGAGCTTTGTGACAGTGAAGATGATGATGATAAGATTTACTAGTAAACTGATGATATAAAAGTTAAGTATAATAAATTTTACCTAGTTTCCCTTACTAATTTCTCTTACTTAATTTCTCTAATTTTATTGTCCTAGCCCTAAGATTTTAACCGAACATACTAAAGAGTTGTTATGTGGAATTTTCCTTTCATATCTAAGCAAGGTAAGCTAACAGCCTAAATGTGTGTTGCAATTCAGTTCTTCATAAACATTTATCCAGCAGAATTTTATACTTGAGTAAAGTCTTGCTATTTACGACTTTCACAGGTATACAATTCCATGGTTTTCATATATTTCAGGGAGATAACTTATCTCCATTTCAGGGAGATAAGTTTTAGGCTGCACAATGAATCTGCTATAGGCAATTTTATAACTGCTGCTGATAATGTCAACTGGGAATCAGAGTTAGGTAACATATGGGACATCAACCTAGCAGTACAATCTTTTCTTCAAAAAACTCTAAGCCTTTATAACACCCACTGTCCTATGCTTACAAAACAAGTCACTACCAAAAGGCTTAACAATCCCTGGCTTACAAAGGGAATACTTAAATCCATTAATAAAAAACATGACCTTGAGAAGAAGTATAGGCTAGGAACCGTCTCTAAAGAATTCTCAAAGAATTACTCTTTACTGCTATCTAAGATAATTAGACGAGCCAAAACTAAATACTACGAAGATAAATTTACCCAAATAAAGAGCAACATTAAAAAAACTTGGAGCACAATTTCACAAACCTTGGGATCAAAGAAGATTTTAAATAACAAACCAACACTCCTGTCAAATAACGATGGTCAGCTTTCAGCATCTGATTCTGCTATTGAGTTCAATAGGTTCTTCTCTTCCATTGGGTCATCCCTTGCAAATGATATTCCTTCTTCCAGTACTGAGGTTAAGGACTACCTTACAGGTAACTATCCACAGTCTCTGTACCTAAAGCCTACTAATTCCACTGATGTCAATGAGATAATCCTTTCCCTTAAAACCAAGTCTAGTGCCCTTGAGGAGATTCCGACATTAATTTACAAAAAAGCCTCCAGATCCTTAGCCCCTGCAATTGCTTTGCTCTTCAACAAGTCACTTGAACTCCAAACCTTTCCAGATATTCTAAAAAAAGCGAGAGTAACCCCTGTCCACAAATGTGGTGATCCCACAGATGTTAACAACTACAGACCTATTTCAATCCTGCCTAACTTATCAAAAATTTTTGAAAAACTAATCTACAAGCAGCTCTACTCTTATCTAGCCAAGCACAATATACTTAGCTCTTGCCAATATGGCTTCAGACCTAAAAAAAGCACTAACGATGCACTGATTAGTATGATTAACTTAATTCATGCAGCTCTTGATAAAAATGAGTTCCCTGTTGGGTTATTTGTGGACCTGCGTAAGGCTTTTGACACTGTGAACCACCAAAACCTTCTTCTTAAATTACATCATTATGGAGTCAGAGGACTCTCCCTGCAATACCTCAAATCTTACCTTACTGATAGACTCCAGTATGTTTCTGTGAACAATTCAATTTCTCCTACCCTACCCATCAACATTGGTGTTCCTCAGGGCAGTATACTTGGCCCTCTCCTCTTTCTCATCTACATTAATGACCTTCCAAATGCCTCCCAACACCTTAGACCAATTCTATTTGCTGACGACGCAACCTTCATTTACTCCAGTCCTGACCCCCTTGCTCTAAATGCCACAGTAAATACCGAGCTTAATAAAGTCCATCTTTGGCTAACTGCCAACAAACTCACCCTTAACATTGACAAAACTTTCTATATTCTGTTTGGCAATAAATCCTCTAACCAAATAAATCTCAAGATTAACAATACCCAAATTTGTAACAAATTAGATGGCAAATTCCTTGGCGTTCTCATTGATCACAAGCTTAATTTCCAGGGACACATTCTAAATATATCAAAAAAAGTTTCAAAAACTGTTGGCATTCTTTCCAAGATCAGATATTATGTACCCCGCCCTGCCCTGGTGACTCTCTATTACTCCCTCATCTATCCATATCTCAACTATGGTATTTGTGCTTGGGGTTCTACTACCCAAAATCATTTACGTCCTCTAATTACTCAACACAAAGCTGCTATTAGGACAATATCCAACTCTGGCCCCAGACATCACTCGGTACCCCTACTCAAATCTCTCAATATGTTAGATATTAAGTCACTGCACATTCTCTCATGTGTATTATACATATATAAAACGCTGAACTGTAATGCCAATCCTGACCTCAAAAGCTTCATTGAAAGCTGTAACAGAACCCATGAGCACCACACCAGAAATAAATACAGTTTTGATATTCCAAGAGTACGACTTAACCAAACTAGAAATGCTCTACAAATCAAGGGACCCAGAATGTGGAATGACCTTCCCAACCATGTTAAAGACTGTACCTCTCTCAACCAGTTTAAGATTAAAACTAAACACTACCTGTTAAACTCCCTGTAACCTACCTTACCCCTCTATTGTCAACCCATGTCTTATTTTTTTTTTCTTATTCAACGCTGTTTGTCTACATATTGTATTTGTGCTGCTTTTCAGTCATGTTCCCCCCCTTTTTTGTACCTTTATTTGTATCTGTTCTCAAAACATTTTATTCTTTTTGTTCAATTAGCATTAAGTTTTAGATATTAATGTTTTCTTGCCCGAAACGCATTGCGTAATAGTGGCTTTAGGCATTGTATGTATGTATACTGTACTGGTGTGTTTTACATTTGAACTTTTAACGAAAACTTTCATTATTTATTTATTCTAATTTCTTTAGTATTCAGGCTCAGGCAAATTTGTAAATGTCTTAAACCCCATTAAATAGTTTATATATTACAGGATCCTAACAAGTACACTATTGAAGAGAAGCACCTATCACCCAAAAATAAGAGTTGCCTCCATTGCCTTGCCTGCACTTTGTTTTCCCTTAACCATATCACTCATTCTTACAGGTGTGAGACAGAGAGGTACAAGATCATCCAAGAGGGAACAACACCTGAAGCACCCAATATTTGGGTGCTTTAATTAATAAAAATGCCCTTCATGGCTTCACTCATTCTGGCTGGTTTAATTAAAAAACCTAACCTAAACCTAAGTCATTAACCATTAATCTAAGTGGTAAATAAAATCAGGTATTATCCATCAATGGATATAGTCTCCACATTATTTGTAAGTGACTCTTTATCATCCTTAAATGCTCTCAACTCTTTAAGACATAACTGTAACATGCTCGTGTCCGAAACTAGACACAAATACAACAAAATTATTAAGGATGGTAACAGAGTCCATTTCATGTGGTCTCCATCTCATGTTGGCCTCCGAATGCATGATAGATATGATAGATATGATAAGTTAGCCAAAGAATCTGTCTTTAAACGAGACGTCGAGTGTAACAGGTATATAGTTATTAAATGAAGTTTAGTGATGTAATAGACATAATTCGGAGTTGGAAAGGACGCCGCCCGCCAGCGTAAACACAACACACCCGAATGCCCACAAACACGATACAACGCACAAAACACAACACTTCTGTCAGTTTTGGATAAACTCCTTTTATATTTATTATGTGATAGTTATACTTGTATAAAATGATAACTATTATAGGTAAGCGCCTAATATTTAATATTATTCAATAAAAAAGAAGTCAGAAGCCACACGCCTGTCTGTACATGTCTTTTGTGTAAAAGTATTTTGGGCGCTCATGTACTTGTGCGCTAGCTGGCGTTCACAGCTGTTCTCGCCTACAAGCATTAGAATTAAACAAACGAATTTATTTTTTCATTTATATACAAGAAGAGAAGGCTACCCTTGAGTCTGTAATATTCATCTGATCACTGGTCTCCCATTTGGTCCTCATTGCTTTATCTTACTATTATTGAATGTCAATAACCGTATTATGCAATTTCAATATCTTCTATTTCTTTCTTTATTATGCACCCCATACCCATCCCGTGGGCGGTGGTGTAAAGGAATACAGAGGCACATAATCGGTTCAGGAACTGAACCCTCTAGTTCGTTTAGCTAAGCAAATAACAATGTTTGACGCTAGTTACAAAATTATCATTGTTGTATACACATGTACACACCCTCATACATACATGTACATACACATACATATCTAATCACCCACACAAATACACACATCAATAATCTTTGTGTCACAAGTGACACAAAGAGGTGTCACAAGTGACATTACAAGAGGCTCACAACAGTCACTATACAAGGCACTTTACAACTATAGTGAGTCACACAGTTACTAGTCTTGCTCCACACCCACCCAACTGGGCGGCAGCTTTACAGTCATGTGCATGCATTACCTACATTAAGCAAATTTTGGATACTTCGCTAAGATTTCGGGCAGCACATCATAATGAATAAGTACTTACACATTTCATTATGCAACTTTAATAAAGTTGTCCTTCAGCATTTTGTGGTGTTCAGCTACCCTTATCTTCTGTATGTTCCTCACGTTACCAGTATACACAAACATTGACATATAGGGATAAAGACTCTCAGGTAAGTTAGTAATTTAAATGCACAGTAGCAGTCCTAGGCGTTCAATCCCCGACCGCCGTCCAAGTGGTTTGGCACCATTCCTCCCTATCCCATCCCAATCCTTATCCTGATCCCTTCCCAGTGTTAAATAGTTGTAATGTACAGGCACTATATATATAATTATATATATATATATATATATATATATATATATATATATATATATATATATATATATATATATAATATATATAATATATATAT
>WNGS01025820.1:0-10244 GCA_020271785.1 Procambarus virginalis | reverse complement strand
CATACCCGAATAGAATCGTCAGAGGATTGGGTAAACTGAGTCACTAGCAAGCAGCAACCAGTGCTTGGACTATCACAGGACTCAGGGTCGAGAGTATCACTGACCCAACAGGCGGCGTGGCAGAGGCAAAAACAATGAGGGTCACCCCGAGACAAGGGGGACCAAGCAACACTCAAACTCGCACAAAGCGAGTGGGGACTCCGGGGTCACATCCATCGAACCCACATGCCCCCCTAGGGGATTCCAGGGTCCTGAGCATTTACTTTAAAAGGACTCGTGCCCAGGTAGTCCCAGGCAGGGGCTACCAACTGGCGCCCAAAACTATAAAGCGAACTTCTACAGCTGAACCTCAGGGACGAGTACACTCACGGGGACCTAGCAGGGGGCACCACCGAGGAGAACCGTAGAAAGGCAAACACCAGGATAAGAGGACAGAGCCCACCACAAGGCAAAAACAAAAAGAAAATCAAACCCCGCAAGAGGACAGCGAACCCCAAGGAACAGAGCCGGCCGCTATGTCGGGAAAACGAAGCTGCACAGCACCCTGCGACCCTACCAGTGCAAACTGCCACTTACCCGTAGGTAACAAGCGAGAACAGAACAAGAGCCCAACAGGCAGCAGAGCTGCACAGACAGCGGCGCGGCGACGTGTGACGTCATACTAGTTTGCTCGTTTTCTGTTGGCGAGTTCTATCCACTAGTTCGGCTCTTGGTAGTAATTTTAACCAGAATAGGGGTTTATTTTGGGGCGCTTACCTTTCTGGGTGCCTGATCCAGTCGATGGCAGACATAGAATGCTTCGAACCAAGCGGGGGTTTCTAAAGGTCATTGCTTCCCTTGCCTCTCTGAGGGGGCCCAGTTCAGGTTGTGGTCCTCGGTAGGCCTAAGAACTCCATACACATGACTGGTGCGAAAGTCTGACATTAGCATATCAGCCTGGGATAGCTCCGGGGAGCTGACGAGGCTCCCCCAGAAAACCAGTGTTGAATGTGATAAAACGCCATTTTCTGGGTGAGACCTGGAGGCTCTCCAGAGCTATCCGGCCTGATATGAATGTATAAGCCCCTGGCATCAGTCGAAGCGAATGGAGTTCTAGGCCTACTAGGGACCCCGAGCCAGAACCTAGCCCCCTCAAAGACAGTAAGGACAGAGCCCAATGCCCCTGGCCGCTTGGTGAGCACTAGTCACCAAACCCCAGCCCAGAGATGAGGCATCCGTGAACGCATCAATGAAGGGCTCCAGAAGGCATCAAGGCACCAAACCCAAAAACCTCAAAGAGGAAGCCGGCGATGCAGCCAGCTGACACAAGGCCCCGGTGGGACGAACCCAGTGAAAACGAGAGCGGCAGAATGGATGGCTCAGAAGGAACCAGAACAGAGGCCACAACAAAATCCGACCCAGCAGGTAAATGAGGACAATGAAGTTCAAACTTCCGCACAGCTGCTCGGGCAATTGGCGAGCGACTTGGGACCCCCCCTCAAGAACAAACGAAGGTGGGATTGCAGCCAGAACAATGCCGCAGGGGGAGACAAGGATGCTGTCCGGGGAACCCCTGACAAAGCCCAGCCAAGTCCGAACCTGAGACGGAACCAGATCAGTTCCTTCAGTTCACCAGGAACCCGAACTCAGCAAACTGGAAAAGAACAAACCCCTGGCAATCAGACAAGTGGACTGACTGGGAGCCCACACCCGAGGTAGGCCCGAGGAGTCATCGAGGTAGGCCAAAACCCGAACACCTAGCAGATGCAGAAGGGCCACCACTACCCGGGCAAGTCCTGTGAAAACGTAAGGTGCCAGATTCAGCACAAAGGGAAGGCAATGAAGGCGGTAAGCCTGCAGCCCCACCACAAAACCTAACTAGTCCCTGAACCCCAGATGATTAAGGACATGCCAATATGCATCCCAGAGGTCCAGAGAACACCATCCACGAACCCAGCTCCAAGAGAAGCCGGACCTGGGACAGATTGGTCATCTGAATGGAGGGGCAAGGACTCCAGCGGTTCAGAGGGGACGAGTCCAGAATGAACCATAGATACACACAGTCCCGTTTCGGCACTGGAAACAAGCGAGAAACCCATTAGAGGATGAAGTCGTTTCGACCACGCCCAAGTGCATCCACTCCAAGAAGACATGACGGAGAGCAGGGAAAGAAGCCTGCCTTGAAAGCCTGGAGCCTGGAGGAACCTGGAGGAACAGCTCGCCATTCCAGCGAGCGGATACGACAAAACTCGTGCAAAGCTCCAAGTGAAAAGAAAGGGCAGTTTTCAAGCCAGGGGCCAGATTCACCAAGCAGTTACTCAAGTACTTACGAATGTGTACATCTTTCCCCAATCTTTGACAGCTTTGGTTACATTTATTAACCCTCAAACCGCTAGGGGCCCAAATGGAATTCACACCCACAGGCGCCAAAAAAAAAAAAAAAAAAAAAAAAAAAAAAAAAAATTCTTTCATCTTATTGAAGTGTTTATTTTTGTTCCCTGATCACGGAAAAAATAACAAAAAAATCGTAGGTGGCATATTTTAGCCGCAGTAGGGTAGGAAGTGTGGCAAAAAACCAGCGTTGAATGTAATGAAACGCCATTTTCTGGGTGAGTCCCGGAGGCTCCCCGGAGCTATCCAGGCTGAATGGATATGTATAACTTTCTGGCATCAGTCAATGCATGGAGTTCTTGCCTACCGGGACCACGAGCCAGAACCTGGCCCCCTCTAGAGAGGCACGAGGAGCAATGGCCTATAGAGACCTCCCTTAGTATTGGGAGCATTCTATGTCTGCCATCGACCGGGAAGGCACCCAGAAAGTAGGTGCCCCAAAACAAACCCCTATTCTGGTAAACTATTGCGACCGAAGACCGAACAGGCGAACAGAACTCCCCAAACGAAAATTAATCCTCATGACGTCATCATGTCGCCGCGCCTCCGTCTGCGCAACCCCCCCCCCCTCCCCGGGAGGGGGAAGGGGGAGCCCCAGACCCCACCGCCGGCTACCCAACCTTCAGTTCTTAGGCTGGATGTCAAAAACCGAAAAACACCGCCGACCGGAGGGAGGGCGGGATGCCGGGGAGCCTCCGGGACTCACCCAGAAAATGGCGTTTCATTACATTCAACGCTGGTTTTCTGGGGGGAGCCCCGTCGGCTCCCCGGAGCTACCTCCCCAAAGATAAGGAAAACAGGGAAGGAACCGGAGGCGGATACCACACGTCCTAACGCAACAACCAAAACCAGAGACAAAACAAAGACCAAAACGAGAAGACAAAGACCACCCAGGCCAACGACCAGGACGGCCCCAAAACTCCAGAGCAGGCCCGAGGGGAACAACGCCCAGGACAGCAAGTGGAATGGAGCAGAAGGAACCGCAACACGGAACGCAAGCAGGAGCGGCTCGCCAGCACCACCCAACATGAGGAGACAGGACAATCCCAAACGACGGTCCCAGAACAACCGCGAAGGGAAGACAAGCCAACCCTATCAAAGACCGAAGGACCTTTCGCAATGACAGGAAAACCACACACTGCCCCCAACGAAACACGCAAGTGGGAGACCAAAACCTGTCCCAAGAACCTGGGACCAGTGTTCAGAATCGCAAAACGCGAAGCTAAAAACAGCGACCCCGCAACCCAAGGGAGCAACATAACCAGCTCCAGCAGGGAAGAACGAGACACACATCCCCGAGGCATCCAAGGGATAACTACCGTAAAGAATAGAAGGACGAGAACCGCAAGAAGCCAACACACCCGGTCTGGAAAAGGAACAAAAAACCAACAACCAGGACCGGAACCCAGCAAACCCGGTTCCAAGAAAAGGAACCAGGAAAGCAGGAGCGGCAGGCCGAAAAGTCCACACCCCCCCACAGACAGCGCAACCCGAAGCCTGCAGAAAACTACACAGAATCGCAGGAACATGGTACCAAAACGGAACACCGGAGAAGTCCAAAAGCAGGACGTGGAACATGGACAGAGGCCCACCGGAGCACCAACAGGATAACCAAGAAGCACTGACCCAGACACACAAAAAGTGTAGCATGGGGAGGAAACCGGGCCATAAGTAAGGAAACCACGAAGACGGCCCAAGGAGCGGCCGGGAAGTAACGCACACGACCAACCACAAAATGGGTAGAGGAGCGCGTACATACCCGAGGACCTTATGTACAGCAGGGTGCAGTCAGGCACCGAAAATAGGCAAGGAAAGTGTCCAGACAGGGAAATAACCCCCGGGGTCGACAACGAAAACACCAAAATGCGGGGCAGAACCCCACAGAACAACAAAAACAAAAGATGGACAAAAAGGCACTAAAGACACATGCAAGGTGGCCAAACACCACACCAAACACCCCAGTCAGGAGCCATCGACGCAATCCCGCAAAGCAGGGAAGAAGAAACAAGGATGGAACAGTGAACAAGGGTGGCGGAGTGAGGAGAGTAACCCAAGAAGATACTCGCTCCGAACGCATGAGCCTAACCAGAGAAGCAAAGCTCTCCAAAGCACCAACAATGGAACTGAAACCGGTCCGAACGACCAAAGGAAAATCCCGCCAACCTGTGGAGAACTGTGAGGCGGCCCCCAAGCACAGAACCAGCAGAGTAGCGAACAATAACGAGACTACTTGCAAGTACGGTCTAGAACAGACAAGCGAGACACCGTACATACATGCAGAGCGCCCAACCCGCAGCATTGCCCGCCAAAATAACACCCGCAACCCCAGAATACGGAACAAAAGATAAGTAGTTCCGTAGAGGATGTGTTTATTGACCAAACCCCACGAAACAATAGAAACTGGGATAATGGCACCAGCCACCCTAGCGGTGCAATGTGGGCATGAAACAGCGGGCATAAAAGGCATAAGCGCAGAATCAGGAAAGACTGGAGGGATGACCTGCACTGTAAGAGGCCCGGTGAATCGCGGAACCAAGAACCACGTAACGTGGTCATGGGGCCCCACGATTGGTGCAAGGGCAGGTGGACATGCATGTGAGTGGGAATAGATAGTAAGAAACAGGAGCTACCTCGCACGGGCCAAGAGGCCCACCGCAGGGCGACAGGACTTATGTCCGTATGTCTGAACGCACAAGGAGACACAGGAGGTAGTGAGCACCCAAAGGAGCCACACACACTATAAGAACCCGAAATGCCCGAAACGCTTTGCGTAACAGTGGCCCCAGGCACTGTAAGTACCAGCCCTAGCTATAACTCCATCACTCCGTACAATCACTTGTATGTATGTACCTTACCGAAATAAACATCCGGATTTTTTTTTTTTTTTTTTTGTTTGAGTAATGTCAGTGGAAAGGAAGCAGAAGCACCAAAAAGCCATGTGGAGGGGGCAGACCCCACCCACAGGAGCAAACGTAAAGACAAGAGCCCAGAAGGCTCAGGAAACTGTACAATCGTCAACTGACAAGAGAAGCGGGGCCCAAGAGCCAGATCCAACCCCCATAAGCACTACCAGGCAAGCACCCCACCAAAAGTGAGAACCAGCACTAGACCTACAGAAGCGCCAGACAAGACAACCTCACCTGCAGAGCAGACACGACCGAGCTACAACACAGGCGAGCCAAGTAACATACCAGGAGCAGCACTACAGGCGTGCTCAAAAGCCAAGCATACACGAGGCAGCAGGCATAGTAAGTACCCTTACCTGAATAAATGCGAGGTCGGAGGAGAATACGGCCAGAGGTGCGCGCCCTGCAGAAGACGAAGCAGTACAGAGGGAGAACGACGTGACACCCCCAGATATAATTCCAAAACACCCTCAGCAGCCCGAGGGCCACGACAGGAGGGAGAAATGAGCAAGAAGCTCGCAGAAAACCACGAGAACGAAGCAAACACACGAGCATACCGCCCGTAAACAAAACACACACCGCAGCCCCAGCACACGAGGTACGAAACGCACCACCCGGCCACTGGGAGGCGGGGCTCGTACACCAGGCGGACACACAAAACGTACACAACGTACGTACAAACTATCGTACAGACACCAGGAAGGTGTGCGGAACAAAGACAAAGAACGCCGAAATAGGAAGCAGAGATGACGCGAAGCCAAAACAAGGCAAAAACGAAGTGAAAGAAAACAGATGATGGAAGGGAACCAACAAGGTCGACAAAAGACCCGATGGAAACCACAGCGAATATCAACAGACGTGCCAATAACAGTGGAAGGTACGAAGAGACTCGCAAATCAACGAGAACCATGACAAGCACCCCTGACCAAGGAACATGCAGGGACAACGATACGAAGCGGTTTAGGCACTACGTACGAGGTCAATATAGAAATCCATCAATGTTTGTTTTACGCCATGTATGGATGTACCTTACCTGAACACTTTTTATTGTTTTTATATTATGTTCGTTGTTGTTGATGTTTTTGTGAACAGCATCGAGACACAAGAGCAAAAATGGTAAGGAAAAGGGGGTGAAACACACCCCTAGGAACGACGGGACCGACGAACCCGAAGGAACACGGAACCGAACCCGGGGAGGGGTGGACACTAAATCCAATTCGTACTCGGAGGGAGCGAAAGAGATCCCCTCTCCTCGTAACACTAAGCCCCGCTCAGAGGGCGAAAAAAAAACCCAGGCGGGGTCCAACGGGCCCCAAGGCCCCCAAGCCAACCCCTCCCCAACACCAGGAACCTCACCCGGAGGGTCCGGGGCCGAGCCGTCCTCCTGAGCCCCCACCCCCAAAGAAAAGGTGGGGGCAGCCGAGAAAGCAGGAACAAAGGGGGCCCACTGGCCAGACCCAGAAGCTTCGGCAGCAGGACCAGGCTCGAATGCCTCCGCCCCCACCCCAGAAGGGGAAACCCCCGAGATCGCCCGAGTCTCACAACCAACGAAACCCAGCCCCGGCTCGGAAACCCTCAGACGTTTAGGAGCCGGTGAGCAGGAGAAGGGGAAGGACTTGGAGGGGCGGACGGAACCAGTGTCGAAGCGACACCCACCCCCAAGTCCGGGTCCCTATAACCACAACGGGGCAGTCTCGGGGCATCCGGGGCAGTGACCAACCTAGCACGTTGCAGCAACCTAAAGCGAGCATGCAACGCCTCTGCTGCCGTCACCCGCATTACAGGCGCAGTAGCCTGGGTGAACTGGAGAACGTACAGACAACACACGTCGCACGACTCAGGGTCAAAACAATAACCGACCCAACAGGCAGCACGGCGGAGGCAAAACCGGTGAGTGTCCCCCGGAGACAGGGGGACAGAGCAACCGACAAACTCGCAGACGCGAGAGGGGACTCAGGGATCACATCCATCGGACCACGTAGCCCCCGTGGGGTTTTCCAGGGCCCTTAGCCTTGATAATCACGCTAAGGGAAGCCCAGGCAGGGTACTGCTAACCGGCACCCAAAACTACCAACAAACTGCTATAAGCTGAACCCCCGGGACGTGTACACTCACGGGGGCCAAGCGGGGAGCACCACCAAAAGACAAGTGGAGAATTACCCCAAAAAAAACGAAGGGGACCAAAGGCAGATCCCCCCACCTGGCAAAAACAAAAACAAACAAAAAACCCCGCAAGAGGACAACGTACCCAGGCGGAACAGAGCCGGCCGCTGTAATAGGTGAAAACTAGCGCGCAGTACCCCGCGCCCCTGCCAGCGTCGAAAACTACCTCCTACCCAGAGACAAACAAGGGCAAGAAAAACCCCAGCTGACCCCAAGGGCGGCCAAGTACCAAGCAATACACAGCACAGCGGAGGTAGATCCCAAGGAGACCCAGGGAAGGTAGCCCTAAGCCCCAAGGGCAGTACTCACAGGGCACCTAGGGAAGATAGCCCTAGGCACAAGCAGCCCGAGCACCGTAGAATAATACTCCTGGCCCACACACCACCAGAAGGGACAGCTCACATCACCAGGAACAGAACTGCAACCGCAAACTGGGGCCAGAGGCACGACCGCACCAGATCGCATCAGCCTGAGAACTGAAGGTTGGGTAGCCGGCAGTGGGGTCTGGGGCTCCCCCCTTCCCCCTCCCGGGGAGGGGGGGGTTGCGCAGACGGAGGCGCGGCGACATGATGACGTCATGAGGATTAATTTTCGTTTGGGGAGTTCTGTTCGCCTGTTCGGTCTTCGGTCGCAATAGTTTACCAGAATAGGGGTTTGTTTTGGGGCGCCTACCTTTCTGGGTGCCTTTCCCGGTCGATGGCAGACATAGAATGCTCCCAATACTAAGGGAGGTCTCTATAGGCCATTGCTCCTCGTGCCTCTCTAGAGGGGGCCAGGTTCTGGCTCGTGGTCCCCGGTAGGCAAGAACTCCATGCATTGACTGATGCCAGAAAGTTATACATATCCATTAAGCCTGGATAGCTCCGGGGAGCCGACGGGGCTCCCCCCAGAAAAGGGGCGTTGGCAGAGCCTTCGCCAGACGAGGTCTACTCCGCCCGAGCTGTCAGACGGCAGTTGCCACAAATATATTATTACCTAATTATTTCATTGTCTCATTTATTTTTTCTTAGTTTTTTTGCAGTAACATTATTCCATACAGTGAATTGTGGTATATTTATATTATAAAATGTGTGAACCATCGCTGTACTCAAAATTATGGTGTGCATATAAGTGATTCAATTATTATGTTCATAAAACAATAAACAAATAGTTTTGCTGTTGTTACACTATATACACAGGTTATATATAAGTATCTGCATGTTTTGTTCACCATAACGAACTACTAAGTTGGTCTTGTGAGTCAAAAAGCAACGAGGAGTGGCCGCCACACACCAGCGAGCCACTCACTGCCACTCCCTCCCTCAACACCACCTCACTCACCCTCATTCACCTCCCACAATACTGTTTTTGCATTTATTCACTATACACAGACGTTATATATACGTATTTATATGTTTTGTTCACCATAACTGTACATCTAAGCTTGTATGGTGAGTAAAGGCACAAAGACGTAGCTACTCCACAGTCAGCTGATCGGCTGCCACCCTCAAGGCCAGACGCACTAATATTTCTCCTCCAACAATATTGGTTGTGGTGTTATTACGCTATATACACACATTATATAGAAGTATACCTGTTTTATTCACCATACTTGTACAAATAAGTTGGTATGGTGCCCAAAGACCATAGTGGCCACCAATAAACAACATGCCAAGTCGTGCAGACGACGCTCCTCCCTCACCAAAATGGCGGCTCCCAACCTACTCTTCTCGCTGTTATCTCACACTATACACATGTTATATATAAGTATCAACATTTGTGTTCACCATAGCAAACCACTAAGCTGGTATGGTGAGTGCAGTCAATAAATGGTGGCCACACACAGTCAGAAGACGACGCCCACAACCCTCCCTCTACCGCCGTACTCCTCCCTCCATCGAGCACAGCGCTAAATATCACCACAATCAAGCTGTTATCAGAATCCTGGTCAGTTTTATCACAGTCAGGGGGCTTCAGTAATACAATCACTGCTAAATAATAGCAGTATCATTTATATTATGGCATTTGCAGGCGATGCTGTGGTCACAAGCTGAATAGCGGTGCTGTGAGCTCGTGCTGCGTGCGCCAGCCTTGGTGGCTTGCTCAATACTGACGCTCTCACACCCAAGAATGTTGGGCTGGATTTTTTTTCTAGGTGGCATCTGGCAACTATCAGTCGTGGCTGTACTATAGCTGCCCCTATCCCAGGCGGGGCGCTTAAATTATAGCGCTAGACACGAAATCATATATAAATGATGTGCGCGGTTTTGGTTTTGTCACCGATATCATTTATATTACGATATGCGTGGTTTGAGGATTAAACAGTATACAAGCATGAAAACTTCCAATCAACTGTTTATTGTTATAAACAACCTCCTGGTGCTTCTGACCTCGTTAACTGCTTAACAATTGTAAACAAAGCCGCCAAAGATGAGAAAAGATATACAGGTTCATAAGTGCTTGCGTAACTGCTTCGTGAATCTGGACCAGGAAGACTCTGGAACCCCAATACCCCAATAGGGGAAGAAGAACTGAACTCAAACATATTGGATCCATTACAAAGCAAAGTCTGGGTCTCGCAGGAGGTACACACCAAGGGCCTCCCGAATGTCCGCAGGGGAAATCCTGAGGTGGAAAACCTCCAGAAGGACGAAGCTGTGGAACCCAAGGGAACCCAGAAACGAACCCAAGTGGAACCGAACCATATCAAACTCGTACAGGGAGAAGAGGATACGAAAACCCCGAACCTGCAACAGCAGACCCCACCCAGAGGGCACCATGGCCCAGGCAAGATCAAACGGGGGCCCAAGGGCCCCTGGCCGACCC
>WNGS01025816.1:78593-88861 GCA_020271785.1 Procambarus virginalis | reverse complement strand
TTCTCCTGATGTGGCTGTGACGCAGCTTTGGTTGGGTCTTGGCTTTACTCGATATGTCATTTTCATACTGTCTCTCTGCTTCCTCCTCACTCTTAAGGTACTCATTTCTGGTCCTTTGGTATCTCTCCCTGCTCTCCGGTGTTCTGTTATTTCTGTAGTTTCTCCATGTTCTTTAACTAAGTTGCTTTGCTGCATGCATTCCGGTTTAAACCATGGGTTTATCTGTTGTTTTCGTTTTCTCCTTTGGATGGGGAATAACCTGTCTGCAGCTTCCTGGCACTTTCGGTGACAAAATACATCATGTTCTGCACATTCTTGTCTCTAAGTTCTGTTTCCCATGGTATTCCCCTGAGGAAGTCCTCATCTCGTCATATTTTCCTCTTCGGTAATTTAGTCATTTTCCCTCCGATCCCATCCTTGGATAGGTTATCCCTACCCCACCAAGTACTCAAAAGTCAGTACACTGTGTCACTCATTCCAAGGGCTTTAACTTGACTTACCTTATTTCTGACTCATTCAGGGTGAATATCAAGTCGAGTTTAGCTGGTTCATCATTGCCTCTCACTCTTGTGGGCTCCTTGACATGCTGGGTCAGAAAGTTCCTTGTTGCCACTTCCTAGAGTTTAGCTCTCCACGTATCTGCACCACCATGTGGGTCCCCATTCTCCCAGTCTATCTTTCCATGATGAAATCGCCCATGATTAAGAGTCTTGGGCCATTCCTGCAGGCAACTGAAGCTGCTCTCTCTTATATTAATGGTTGCCATGTTGTTCCTATCAAACTCCTGTCTTGGTCTTCTGTCATTTAGGGGAGGGTTGTAAATGACTGCCACTATTATCTTAGGTCGACCCATTGTTATAGTTCTGTTATGTAATCTCTGAACCCGTCACAGTCCGGAATTTCCATCTCATCAAAGCTCCAGTCCTTCTTATCAGCAGGGCCACTCCTCCTCCTCCTCTACCTTCCCTCTCTTTCCTTACTATATAGTAGTCCTTTGGAAACACAGCTTCTGTTATGACTCCTGACAATTTTGTTTCCGTGAGTCTATTACATCAGGGTTTTCTTCTTGCACCCTTTCTGCCAGTTCACTTGCTTTATTGGTAATCCCATCAATATTTGAGTACATTACCTTGAAGCTCACTTTCTTATATCCAATTTCACCCTCACTCCCCACAAGTGTAGCAAGTTGTTCCATGGTCATTGCTACTTGAATAGGCTCATCATCCTGTGAGGTAGTTGCCAGGGATTCAGGGGGAGGTGGAGTAGGGGATGGAGGGCTAAGGTCTTGCTCAGGCCTGCTTGTGGCAGGAAGAAGTCCTTGGGGTGAGGGGGCAGGGATTGCTTGGGGAGAGGGCACGCCCTCCTGTGTGTGTAGTTGACAGGGGTTGGGGGGAGGTGGAGTGGGGTATGGAGGGCTTAGGTTTCGCCTTTGTGTGGCCACCTTTTATTGACTGCACTCACCATACCAGCTTAGTGGTTCGTTATGGTGAACACAAATGTAGATCCTTATATAACGTGTGTATAGAGTGTAATAACAGCAATAGGAGTATGTTGGGCCACCATTTTGGTGAGGGAGGTGCGTCATCTGCATGACTTATGTTGTTTACTGGTTGCCACTATGGTCTTTGGTCACCATACAGCTTATTTGTAGAAGTACGGTGAATAAAACAGGTAGATACTTATATATATATATGTATATAGCATAATAATACCACAAACAATATTGTTGGAGGAGAAATATTAGCGTCTGGCCTTGAGGGAGGCCACCATCAGCTGACTGTGTGAGTGGCTACGTCTTATGCCTTTACTCACCATACAAGCTAAGATGTACAGTTATGGTGAACAAAACATGTAAATACTTATATATAACGTCTGTGTATAGTGAGTAAATGCAAAAACCATATTGTGGGAGGAGAATGAGGGGGAGAGTGAGGTTGATACCTGGTTGATGGGGTTCTGGGAGTTCTTCTACTCCCCAAGCCCGGCCCGAGGCCAGGCTCGACTTGTGAGAGTTTGATCCACCAGGCTGTTGCTTGGAGCGGCCCGCAGAGCCACATACCCACCACAGCCCGGCTGGTCCGGGACTTCTCTTAGGAAACAGTCCAGTTTCTCTTGAAGATGTCCACGGTTGTTCCGGCAATATTTCTTATAGTCGCTGGGAGGACGTTGAACAACCGCGGACCTCTGATGTTATACAGTGCTCTCTGATTGTGCCTATGGCACCTCTGCTCTTCACTGGTTCAATCTTGCATTTTCTTCCATATCGTTCACTCCAGTACGTTGTTATTTTACTGTGTAGATTTGGGACCTGGCCCTCCAGTATTTTCCACGTGTATATTATTTGGTATCTCTCTCGTCTTCTTTCTAGAGAGTACATTTGGAGAGCTTTGAGACGATCCCAATAATTTAGGTGTTTTATCTCGTCTATGCGTGCCGTATATGTTCTCTGTATTCCCTCTATTTCAGCAATCTCTGCTCTTGAAGGGGGAAGTGAGTACTGAACAGTACTCGAGACGGGACAACACAAGTGACTTGAAGAGTCACAATGAATTGGTGTTGGTGTTGTTGAGGGAGTGAGTGGCAGTGAGTGGCTGGCTGGTGTGTGGCGGTCACTCCTCGTTGCATTTTGACTCACAATACCAACTTAGTGGTTCGTTATGGTGAGCAAAACATGCAGAAACTTATATATAACCTGTGTATTGTGACGGTGTTCCCCCTTCTAATTTTTCCACGCCTGCTGTAAGAGTCATGTCCACTATTCCCGAGCGTTCTCTACGTTGCAGGCATCAATTGAACATATGTGGGGGCGAATAGTATTCTCGCTGGACTGAGAAAATTGTGAAAGTATAGTATTTTGGCCTGTGGGATAGGCCCTTTAGGAAGCCAATATGGCGCTGGCTCTTCTGTTCTTCCGCCAAAACTGTGTGACGTCAGTGTCGCCAGATTGGTCACCGTCAGCGACGTGGCACTGGGAGCCAATGAAAACCTACTTTAGAAAATGTGACGTCACATAGGCAGGGGGAGTCCAGCCGTAGCGGCGCCTTCGCGCTCAGTCTCACACGACGCATCCGAGAGGCAGGACGTGCGACCGGTCACCCTATCAAAGTGACGGATTACCGAGCTCCGGTGGATATAAGCGTCTCCGGTTGTTAGCGCGCACTCTGTGAGGTCTTCCTTCATCCCAGGTGTGGATCAGATAAGGAATCGACGGAATATTGAGCAACAAGTGCTCTGGGACAGGTGCGTTGCAAAAAGTGGGCGGGCATCGACGTGTGCAACGTCCTTGACAGTTCACCAGAATAGGAGACAGTTTAGTGGGTGGGCCATTCCACTGTGAGCGAATCTAGTTGACCGCCCTTGTCAACTAGGTTGAACGTGTGATCGACGATCCTGTCAAGTTTGACAGTAACCCTACCTACGTGGAACCCTACGAGTCAACAGTTGGATGCAAGCACGTCGAGAAGTCTTCCCAAATACCTAGTGACATACCTAGACGACGAGGGAAATGACAGTGAAGTGAGCTTCAAGTGCTCTGAAGTCGGGTGCTGTGCGTGTGGAGCTTAAGCAGTATCGTCTGGGACGTCTGATAACTTCACAGTGACATCGTAGTGGTGAGAGGCAGTTCCTCTGGGAGTACAGTGACAAGGACTAAAGTGGGAAACGTACGACGACCGCCGAGACGTAGGCTGGCTGCCGTAGTTGGGAGGAAAGTTGACGGCCAGGAGACCGACTCCAACCCTGCAACGTACTGGAGGAGGAGCATGGACCTGCAGTGTACAGAAAGCGGCGAGACGCGACATCCTAGGAAGTTGGCTTGTGTTTCTGGAGGGTGTACAAGGCGAGAGCCTGGACCAGGAGGAGCTACAACCCAACTGTCATCCTAGGATAGGTGAAGTAGGTGTTTACAGTTACCCTCCCATTTCCCCTTTAGTTAGCTATAGATATTTGTCAGAATATTTTTATAGTCGTGAGCAAGTCTCACCGAATCTAAGTCACAGAGAGCACAGTGTGTGGTGAGGCTACCCAGAGCGCTCACAGTATCTGTTTACATATATCTATGTGTGGGTGTGTGCAAGCACCAAGATTCAATAAGGAATGGCTGTGGCTGTAATTCATTTCCTGTGATTATTATATATATATTAGTAGTTGAACCAGATATTGGTGTTAGGCTATGAGCCCAGAATTTATATAAATGCCTGTGTATTGATCTCCATGATTTATATATATATATATGCCTGTGTATTGATCTCCATGATTTATTTATATAAATGCCTGTGTATTGATCTCCATGATTTATATATATATGCCTGTGATTTAATTAATGATTTATCTATGTACATGCCTGTGTACTGAATAATTCATATATGTGAAGTGATTGCCAGTGATATCTCTTTTAGAGGAAGTATAGATTTAAGAACAGTACAATGATCAAGTGAGCGCATTCACATTAAATGATATTGAGAATAGAGTAATCTTCACGATACGTGGGTGAAAAGTCACCTTGAGTGCAGTGTGAATAAGATATTAATGGTGAGACCAGTGAAGTGGTGTATCGCGACCTATTAGAATCATAAGTATGTGACGTGAATGATAAATATAGCCATTCGCAAAGAGTTAAGAAACGGGAGCGCCAGAGTTAAAGAAAACAAGTACTATTCTTTCTCACGGGTACTAGGGCCCGGAATCAGCTGACTCTGACAAGTGACGTTAATGAGGGAGCACGTTGCCATTTGGTGCGTTCCAGATTATTTGCTGAGGAGAAAGCAGCTGATGTATTTGACTCTTGATATGTTTATTCATGCATATGTTTCTTGTTGTTTTAAGTAAAATACCAAAACTCTTTTGGTGTTTGATATCATTCCTTCCATAGATCTTGTGATTGAGTAAGGAAGTAAGATAGAGTGACAGAATTAATTACTTGCCTGATACCACACTATTTGAGCTTGCTTTTACCACAATTACACCTCACCACTGCCGTGTTACTGGACACCTAAAACACCAGTTGGCGACCTTGAAGGCTGTGTGATAGTTCTTTGCCGGGGCGGGCCACAGATTGAGGGAACAATCTGTGTCTCCACTCATTTACAACTTAAGGCCGGTTGTGAAATCGACTGGGGGTACTCTCCTGGGCGTGCAGTGGGGCCTAGAGGATCGAGGGAAGACCTGTAGAACGATGGTGAGTAAGGGTTATTGTCAGAGCAACCACGTCAAGAGGAGATCTAGACTACTGTTGCTTTAACCCACGAACCGTGAACCCCGACAGTATATAGTGTAACAACAGCAAAACTATTTGTTTATTGTGTAATGAACATAATAATTGAATCACTAATATGCACACCATAATTTTGAGTACAGCGATGGTTCACTCATTTTATTATAATATATCACAATTCACTGTATTGAATAATATTACTGCAAAAAAATTAAGAAAAAATCAATCAGAGACATTGAAATAATTAGGTAATAATATATTTGTGGCAACTGCCACCTGACAGCTCGAGCGGAGTAGACCTCGTCTGGTGAAGGCTCTGTCAACATTTTTGCCAGACTTCCCTACCCTATTGGGGCTAAAATATACAACCTACGATTTTTTTTTTATTTTTTCCGTGATCAGGGAACACAAATGAACACTTTTATAAGACGAAAAAAAATTTTGTATTTTTTTTTTTTGTTGCGCCTGTGGGTGTTAACCCTTTAACTGTGCCGCCTCCAAATGTGACCTCCCCCCCCCCCCGGTGCGCAGGAAATAAATTCTCTTGAAAAAATTCTTTTGTTTTTTTAAAGTGTCAAAAACCCTTCCCCCAATATTGGTATGTCAAAAAAAATCGAAATTGTACTTACTTTCGCCGCTATGGGGTCCGTAAGTTGGCACGTGATGTCATCATTCCCAGTTCCCCTGTGACGTACGCTCCCAGGCCAGTAGGGCGCCTGGGGCAGGGTGTGCGAGTTGGTGCGAATATATATTTGTTCATTTTTTGCGCACAGTTCCAAACAAATTTTATTTGTTTTTATGTGCTAACCTTATATATAATGAACATGTACACTATATTATGGCAGTAAAACATCCGTACTGTCTGCGGACACTGTGTTACGTGCATGACACTTGTGTATCATGCTAATTTATGTATATATATACAATCTATTTACAGCCTATACACTGTCACACACTATATACATTCACCATCAACACATTCAGAACAATGCAAGTGTGAGCAACCACACCCAGCCAGCCCTCCCTCACTCCTCCAACATTGTATTTGGCAACATTGCTCCTCTCATCATACTGTTATTGTTTTTATTACACTATTTACACATGCTATATATACCTATTTACATGTTTTATTGAACAGAACTATGCAAGTAAGCGGTATTGTGTCCAAACAGTACAGTGGCCACCATACACTGCATGAGAAATCACACAGCAGACGATGCTATGATTACGTCACCTCCCTCACCAAAATTCCTCCTTCCACAATACTGTGCACAGTACTAATTACAACCACAACCATAGTCACTAATTCCTGTAAATAAATAATTGACCACAAGTTTATTTTGAAAAGCAACCTAAGAAGTCGTTTGAAGATTCCTAGATGGACGAAATAATGCTGTGGCTAGCGCTGTGAACATCGTGAACAGCATTGAATCACTGATATTTGAACATTGTACCCAGTCATTATCACACTCAGGCTCTTCTATAATACTATCATTCATATATATATATATATATATATATATATATATATATATATATATATATATATATATATATATATATATATATATATATATATATATATATATATATATATATATATATATATATATATATATATATATATATATATATATATATATATATATATATATTGACATTATTAGGCGATGCTGTGGTCACACGCTGAACAGCAGTGCTGTGCGCTCATGCTGTGTGCGCCAGTCTTGGTTGCTCACTCACTACTGAGGCTCTCACACCCGGGAATGTGGACCATGATGTTTTTTAAAGATGGCGTCTGTTTACAAGAGCCCTGAGGAAGCTGATGTAAACCCCATGAAGCCGCAGGAGTTTGGAATGGAACGTGAAAAATACAAATAGCTGGAGGCGCATAGCACACCCCAGATGTGGGCCTGCAGGCGCATTGCGCAGTTAAAGGGTTAAAACTGCGTAAATATGTGCAACACCGGACTTAGGGTGAGTAGGTTTGGGCTTAGTAGGTTCTGTGTTACCTTTAGATTGGGACTTACCACATTTTTCTATTGTATGTCCATATATTCGACAATACCTGCAGTACAGTTGAGAGGTACCTTGATCTGGGCTCACTCTCTCGTAACTGTACCAAGACTTCTTACTGGTAGGTTCTGGTGTCAGCCGGTGGATGAGGCTGTAAGTGTCAGCTGACTTCGCGCATTTCACCAAATCGGTCTCTTCCTTGTCTGCTAAGTTTAGGCGGACAGGAGGAGGTACACGCCTCAAGAATTCTTCAACCAGCATGAGGTTGACAAGCTCTGGAAAAGTAGAGACATGTGCTGCCTCCAGCCATTTCATGAAATATCTCCTTTTGGTGTTAGCAAATTCTAAGAAGGTGGTGGTACTTGCCTTTACGTAGTCACGGAACTTTCGTCGTTAGCTTTCGGTGGAGAGAAGGTAGGCGTCCAACACAGCTTGCTTCAGTGTGGTGCAGTCGTTTTCGGATGCTAAAGTGCTGAGTGTGACTGCTGCTCTACCTGTTAAATGTACTCGGAGAAGGGCAGCCCATTGGTCGTCAGGCCAACTAAGTTGATTAGCAAGGGTCTCAAAAGTTGTGAAAAAAACATCAACCTCCGTTTCGACGAACCGGGGCATTAACTTACTTGCATGGGAGACATTGAAACTTGGAGGAAGACTAGCTGCAGCTTGTTGGAGTTGAGCTTGGTGTGTAGCGTCCATCGTGAGTTCTCTGTTACGACAGTCTAGAGCAGTTTCCGCTTGCCGTTTGTCGTGTTCGCGTTGCATCTCTAGTTGTTGTCGTCTTGTTTCAAGTTGTACTTTTTCATGCTCTTTGAATAGGGCCAATTCTCGATCACATTCTTCTTTCTTCAGTGCGGCCTCTCGTTCTTTGAGGCGGATTTCTCGATCTTGTTGTTCCTTAAGCAATGCGGCCTCCTGCTCTTTGAGGCGGATTTCTTCTTTCTTGAGTTGTAGAGCTTCTTTCGCCAGGGCAGCTTCACGCTCTTGTTCTTCCTATCTGATGGCAGCTTTACGCTCTCTGATTGCGACTGCTTCCTGTTGTTGCTCCCGCTCGATCTTAGCAAGTTCTAGTTTGAGCTTCATTGCTGTCAAATCATGCTTATCTGAAATGGTATATTGTTCGTGAGTATCAGAATCTATAATACCTTCTTCCGCAAGGTGATCCAGTATCATATTATGTATGGCATATTTGTTGGCTCCATAGGGAACTTCCAAGTGATACTCATGTGCAAGAGTTATCAATTCGACCCTCTTAGCATGACGTAAGTTCCCTATTTCACTTTCTCGATCTGTCTGGAAAGCTTGACTACGAAACATGGTGAAATTAGCAAATAAATGAGACACGAATATACTGTGGTGATATGGTGAATGTCAGAAACAGGAAAACGTGGCAACTGATACCTATCCTGTGGAATTGTTAATAATTAAAGTTAATTCAAGATGGTAAATGATTAAGGTCGCAGGAAATCTTGTACCCGGTACTCACTGTGGGAAGAAAAAGGCAAGAAAATCCTACTAATTAGTTGAAACTGAGTTTCGAAAAACAAGTGAAACACTAAATGGTTCCAAAGTAAATTAGGTAGTCCAAAGATGTAGTCATACCTTAAATATAGTTGTACGTTAATTGGCTGTTGATTGCTGGATCAACAGCCAATCAACAGCCAATTAACGTACAACTATATTCTACCCACTTCAAGACTCCGCTCCAATATAGAAACATCAAGAAATATGGGCCAATAGGCCTTCTGCAGTTTTATTGGGACCCGACTTCTACTTCTACAAATCTATACCCCGTTTTCCATGTTCTGTGTTTCACCCCACTAATGTATTACATCACCTCACCCAAATGCAGGTATAAGAGCCAATGTTTGTTTCATAAAAGCATAAGTTGTGTAGATAAACTAAAAGTCTTTGAAAATGTAATAAGTTTTACGAAACGCGCTCAAGTGTCGCGTCAGACTAGAAATAAAGAATGAATTTTGGAGAATTGATTTTTAATTTACCGTCATCAGTAAAAAGAAACATAAGGAAAATTGAGAAAATTCGTGTTAGAAGTATTAATCATACTTTTTCGGTCATATTTAATAACATATATATATATATATATATATATATATATATATATATATATATATATATATATATATATATATATATATATATATATATATTATATATATATTATAAATATTATATTTATATTATAAATATATATATATATATATATATATATATATATATATATATATATATATATATATATATCTTCTCTGAATGCTCTTTGTTTTCTTCTTCGAGGATGTGGGTCCCTGCAATTGCACCAGAGGTGGTACCCCTAACAATATATATATATATATATATATATATATATATATATATATATATATATATATATATATATATATATATATATATATATATATATATGTCGTACCTAGTAGCCAGAACGCACTTCTCAGCCTACTATGCAAGGCTTGCCTAATAAGCCAAGTTTTCATGAATTAATTGTTTTTCGACTACCTAACCTACCTAACCTAACCTAACCAAACTTTTTCGGCTACCTAACCTAACCTAACCTATAAAGATAGGTTAGGTTAGGTTAGGTAGGGTTGGTTAGGTTCGGTCATATATCTTCGTTAATTTTAACTCCAATAAAAAGAATTTACCTCATACATAATGACATGGGAAGCTTTATCATTTCATAAGAAAAAAATTAGAGAAAATATATTAATTCAGTAAACTTGGCTTATTAAGCAAATCGGGCCTTGCATAGTAGGCCGAGAAGTGCGTTCTGGCTATTAGGTACGACATATATATATATATATATATATATATATATTATATATATTATATATATTATATATATATATTATATATATATATAAATAAAACTGTATTGGAGGGGACCTACATTCCCTCCATGCGTTATGTGTGATTTCCTCCGAGGCTATGGGTCCCCCTTCTTCCAGCCAGAGGTGGTACTCCCTTCCATATATATGTATATATATATATATATATATATATATTATATATATATATATAT